>JXCR01090160.1:56268-66765 GCA_002079205.1 Phalaenopsis hybrid cultivar
AATCATTGGCTAATCTCAGGTTTAGTCCCTAAATCTGTGGCTAGGATAGAAGGATACTGGCTCCCACTTCCCTTCCCCTAAAGGCTAACTCTCGCTTTAGTTCTTTAAACACTAAGACCGAATTAGGGATTTTAGTCTGTCACCCTAAAATCTCTAATTCTACGCCCATCAAAGTATATTTCCCTATTTATTTGCATCCAACCCCCATGAACTTCATCATCCATGAAATTTGAATGTGGTTCCACTTTGTTGAGAATTATACCGCCCTCTCGAGTCTTATTGCAATTACAATAAATTTTAACACTACAACAGACCTTTATTGTAACGTAAATGAAGTGTAAGTAAAAAGCATCACATATACAATTAAAACTTTTTCAAGCATGCATCCCAAAATCCAAAACATGAATCCTACTCATTGTAAAAGAAAAGTAAAAGGAAAATAATGACATAATTCTCTCATGCCATTATTTCCTAAGAAGAAGAAAGAGTAAGTGAAACACATCATAAAGCACAAAGAAATCACAACAAAAATCTTCATTACATCAAAGAAAATCCACTAGATAAGTGCTTACAAAATCATAAGATAATGAAGAACATAATACTTAGCTTTTTCCCCTTGAAATAAAGATGAAAATCTCTCCCACAAAGTCTCGCGCTGATCCATGCAATGCTAGAACTTTCCCTTACAAATTCTCCCAAAAATCCCCTCACCAATCTCTACAAAAAGATAGAAATATACATTTCTACTTATATTCTAAGACCACTAAATATTCTCCACATTTTCTTACTCACATACACCCTCACACACACACACGCGCATGCCCATGAGATGTGCTAAGCCCTCTTTTTTAAAGAGACACAAATTCCATCATTTTTTCCAAGAGACAAATTTATTCATCCAAAAGACATGTCTCTTCATTCAAGAGCCTTATCCAAGTGTCTAGATTCATTGAATTGCTTCATGGGCTATTTGAATCTCAAGGGAGCCTTCTATAACATCAGAAACTGCCAAAAATCGATCCATGACCGTCTCAGGCGCTGTCGGCACCGTTTTGGGCACTCTCGGTGCCATTTTCTCGTCATTTTTTGCTCTTCAGCACTGCCAGTGTTGGCTCTGGCACTACCGGTGCCCACCCTATGCAGCTCCACCATTTTGCTTTGTTTGGCTCTGTATTAGTTCTGTTTCACCCCATTTCAGTTGTGTTGCGTTCCTAACAGATAGACCTACAAAATAAGCATAAAAACAACCTTTCCNGCCGTTTTGGGCGCTCTCGGTGCCATTTTCTCGTCATTTTTTGCTCTTCAGCACTGCCAGCGCTGGCTCTGGCACTACCGGTGCCCACTCTATGCAGCTCCACCATTTTGCTTCGTTTGGCTCCGTATTAGTTCTATTTCACCCCATTTCAGTTGTGTTGCGTTCCTAACAGATAGACCTACAAAATAAGCATAAAAACAACCTTTCCTTAAAGTATAATTTCATCCAAAATTTTGTGAGAAATGTAAAAGAGATTAAGTATAGAAAGACATATCAAAATGTGTCAGGACAAAATTTTCTTTTTTGCTTGTTTTTGTTCCAAATTACATCATCTTTGCTTCTTTTCTAAAAATCTTCATTTTCTATACCTGAAACAAAAAATATACAAAATACCTTCCTTTAAAGNTTTTCTTTTTTGCTCGTTTTTGTTCTAAATTACATCATGTTTGCTTCTTTTCTAAAAATCTTCATTTTCTATACCTGAAACAAAAAATATACAAAATACCTTCCTTTAAAGTGCATTATCATTGAAAATCACCAAATATATGCATTAAAAGCATATGAAAAATTACACATTTTTTAGGTGTATCAAAATCCCCCGAACTTAAATGTTACTTGTTCTCAGGTAACCCTTTTACTACATAAAAATATGACTTAGGATAGAGANTAAATCAAACCACACTGATAAATATGGGTTTCCTCCCATGAAGCGCTTAGTTTAACGTCGCTAGCCCGACAAATGATTTCACCTGGATCAAAATTCCAATTAAGTAATCCTTGATCAATCGCCCAAACTTTTCCAGATCCAGTGATTCCTTCAAAGTCCTCAAATTTAAATTTTTCTTTCAGCTCTTCCTTTTCAGATTGATTCATGTCCTTATTCCTCATATTTCTTTCTAGATCCAATATTTTTCTTATAATTTTCTTAATTTTTATAATAATATCATCCTTAAATTTTATAAGAAGTGGATCTTTATAAGTTACTTCATGATCTCCCAAGTTTTGGATCAGAGTCTCTCCAGATAAATCAGATTCTAGATCAAATTCTTCTAGGTTACTCTTGTCTTTCAAGTTATCTTCTAAATCTTCAAGAATTTCTTCCATTGGTCTTTTGATATCCTTATCCTCATCTCTCAACTCAAAGTTCTTTTGAAACATGTCCTCAAATTCTATTCTAAATATCAGTTCAATAATTTTTAATTGCTCATCATTCATTTCTTTAGATTTATCTCAGGGNAATATCCTTATCCTCATCTCTCAACTCAAAGTTCTTTTGAAACATGTCCTTAAATTCTATTCTAAATATCAGTTCAATAATTTTTAATTGCTCATCATTCATTTCTTTAGATTTATCTCAGGGTCACTAAGTAAAATCTTTGGGGGTAATTCTTAATTGCATTAATAATCTGCCCCACAATCAGAATCTCATTCATTTTGTTTGTATACCACGGAATATGCCATTTAGTGACTTTGAATAACTCTTTCATAGGAGATCCTTTTTTTATTTTATCATTCAATTCAAGTTCATCTTGTGATTGAGTCGAATATGAAGATATAAAGACTGGTGGTGTAGATGAATTCTCTATATATCTAGGCTTTAAAATTGTATGGGGTATATTCATTTTAAGTTCATGAGATTTTTCAATAGATGGAATTAAAAATTTACTATTTTTGGTAACGTCTATCATTTCACACCTCTCCTAAACATACATACAGTCTTCTTTAAATAATATTTTAGACTCATCATGAAAGTCCATTTTGATCTCATCTACTAACTTACTCTCAAAAAATTTTTGGAAATAGTTTTTACTTAGATAATTAATTTCATCCATCCAAAAATAATCATCATATTTTCTCTCAGTTGGATACTTCATTGCCTTTAAAACATCAAAAGTGGTTTCATGGTAATTAATATTCATAGTTAACTTTCCTTTTTGCACATCTATCATAGTTTGTCCAGTAATTAGAAAAGGTCTCCCCAAAATAATGGGATATTCTTTATCTTCCTTCATATCTAATACAATAAAGTCATTGGAAAGATAAATTTATCCACTTTAACAAGCATGTCATCTATAACCCCTTTTGGATAAATGATAGATCGATAAGCTAACTGAAGGGTTATAGTAGTGGGAGAAATATCGGTTAAACCTAAACTTGTAAATATAGATAGAGGCATTACATTAATGCTCGATCCTAAATCACATAAAGTTTTTCCACATAATCTTTCTCCAAATACACAAGGAATTGTTAAGCTAGAAGGATCTTTAAGTTTCTTAGGAAGCTTTTTCTAAAATATAGCGCTGCACTCCTCACTTAATGCAACTGACTTGTACTCCCAAAACTTCCTTTTCTTTTTTAATATCTCCTTCATAAATTTTTCATAACTTGACTTTTCTTCCAAAGCTTCAGCGAAAGGAATATTTATCGTTAACTTCTATAGTACATCCATGAACTTTAAAAATTGTTTATCCAACTCATGTTGTCTAAATCTTTGAGGAAAATGAGGGTGGTCTTTCTAAATTAATTTTAGTTGGAGATATTGATTTTTCCAGATCCTTAGAAACATGTTCTTCGGGTCTTTTATTTTTCTTTATTTCTCTCACAACTCCTTTCTCTTTTTTGACCACATCTACTATCTCTCTTCCACTTCTTAACTGGACATCTTCTATTTGTTCATCATTTTTCTCTTTAGGGTTGATCTCAGTATTGCTAGGAAGTGTTCCTTGGGGTCTGTTGCAATGTGAATTAGCAATTTGTCCAAGTTGATTCTCTATGTTTCTAATTGCAACATTTTGACTTTGCACTGGTTTCCCATTTGCAATATCACTTCCTCTGTAGACAACTTCTTATCCTCAAATTGTTGATCATTGTTAGAGTAAGGTGAAGATGAAGGTCTATAATTTGTGTTCCCCTAATTATTCCAACTTCCATTAGGATTTGCATGATTATTTTCCCATGGTTGGTTTCCACCCCAAGTAGTGTGATACCGGTTAAAATTCGGATGGTTCTTCCAACTTGGGTTCTAAAAGTTAGAATACGAGTTATTTATGGTATTTAAAGTCTCATATGATATGTTAAAATCAATCATATGCCCTAATGAATTTTCCTCACTTACTAGAGTAAATTGATGTTGATTCATTCCAAATTGGTCCAACTTTCTTAATACTGCAGCAACCTGAGATGCAAGAATTGCAATCGCATCTGTCTCATGAAGACTGGCTATATTTTTAGGATTTACCCTTGTAGAGGGCCATTGAAATTCATTTGTAGCCATTCCTTCAATTAACGCATATACTTCATAAAATGATTTTGACATTAATGATCCACCAGCGGCAGCGTCAATTATAAACTTAAGGGATCCTACTAACCCCTTATAAAAAGTTTGAATGATTAACCAAATAAGGAGAGCATGGTGTAGACACTTTCTTGGGAGTTCCTTAAATCTTTCCCATGCTTCGTATATTGATTCCCCTTCATACTGATAAAATGAGATAATATCGTTTCTAAGTTTAGTAGTCCTTGAAGGTGGAAAATACTTAGTTAGGAATTTATGAGTTAACTCTTCCCAATTTTTAATAGTGTCAGGTGCTAATGAGTATAACCACATTTTAGCCTTATCTCTTAGTGAGATAAGGTAAAAACCATCGTCTAACATCATCGTCTGACATGTCGTTATAACGAAATGTAGCACAAAGTCTTAGAAAACTGAATAAGTGTAAATAGGGATCCTCCAAAGGAGTTCCCCCAAACTGATTGTTCTGCACCAATTGGATAATATCTGTATTTATTTCAAATAAGTCAGCTTCTACGACAGGGATTTGTATACTTGAGTGAATTTCATTTGTCGTAGGATTTATATAATCCCTCAAAGATTTATGATGATTTTTTAAGTTAATATTTTGAATGTTTTCCATTTCCATTTCTAGTTCTTCAAGTCCTTTCTATTTTTTGATTTCTTCTTTTTTTCTAACTCAGGATCATAAGGTACAAGTCCTGCGGAACCTTTATTTCACATATGCAACACAACAAACAATCCATTAACAATTAAACAAATAAAATAAAAGATATATTCAACATAACAAAATATTTTCACAAACACCTTTTGTTTGACACAAACTGTTTTTTCACAACACTTTTTCATAACAAAAAAAATACGTTTTCCACAAAAATATTTTTTACGACACTACAGTTTTTCAAGTCTAAGCTTAATTATTTCAACTAAAATTCTCCCAAAGTTCTTACCGAAGCTTCCCTGACAACGGCGCTAAAAACTTGATGTGACTTTTTTATATACTTAATTTTATATATTCTATATAGTCACAATGATATAAACGCAAGTATACGTATTGCTCAAGAATTATAAGACTTTCTGATTAAGCCCCGATTATCGATCCCACGAGGAAGCGAGGAAAGATGTCCTTAGTTAAATTCCAGTTTATTAATTTTAGTCCTTAGTTTCGAATGTCGATTAAAATTGTGTTTTATCTAGAAACTACTCCTAAATGCGAATTTTAAAAATAAGGATAGTAACTATTCCTAAATCTTAATATTAAATTCTAAAGAAAACCCTTTCTGGATGAATTAGTTTGGAGAATTTTAAGAATTTCAAAACTAGTATTCTTATGTAGTGAGTTGGATAATGTAAAGGAATGAGATACATTTAATACTGTATGTGTCAAATATGAGAAATTTTAATTCTCTACCCTTATTCAGTCTTATAGAAAATCATTAGCTAATCTCAAGTTTAGTCCTTAAATTCGTGGCTAGGCTAGGAGGATACTGGCTCCCACACAAGAGCTCCCACTTCCCTTCCCCTGAAGGCTAACTCTCGTTTTAGTTCTTTAAACACTAAGGCTAAATTGGGGATTTTAGTCTGTCACCCTAAAATATCCAATTCTACGCTCATCAAAGTATATTTCCTTATTTATTTGCATCCAACCCCCATGAACTTCACCATCCATGAAATTTGAATGTGGTTCTACTTTGTTGAGAATTATACTGCCCTCTCAAGTCTTAATGCAATTACAACAAATTTTAACACTACAACAGACCTTTATTGTAATGTAAATGAATGGCAAGTAAAAACCATCACATTTATAATTAAAACTTCTTCAAGCATGCATCCCAAAATCCAAAACATGAATCCTACTCATTGTAAAAGAAAAGTAAAAGGAAAATAATGACATATATCTCTCATACCACTATTTCTTAAGAAGAAGAAAGAGTAAGAGAAACACATCACAAAGCATGAAGAAAACACAACGAAAAACTTCATTACCTCAAAGCAAATCCACTAGGTAACTGTTTACAAAATCATAAGATAATGAAAAACACAATAGTTAGTTTTTTCCCCTTGAAAGAAAAATGAAAATCTCTCCCACAAAGTCTACCGATGATCCATGCAATGCTAAAACATTCCCTTATAAATTCTCTCAAAATCCCCTCACCAATCTCTCCAAAAAGGTAGAAATCTACATTTTTACTTCTATTCTAAGATCACTAAACATTCTCCACAATTTCTCACTCACACGCACCCTCACACACACACACGCATGCCCATGAGATGTGTCACACCCTCCTTTTTAGAGAGACACAAATTCCCTCCTTTTTTCCAAAAGAAGAATCTATTCATCCAAAAGACATGTCTCTTCATTCAAGAGCCTTATCCAAGTGTCTAGATTCATTGAATTGCTTTATGGGGTGTTTGAATCGCTTGGGATCCTTCTAAAACATCAAAAAATGCCAAAAATTGATCCATTACCGTCTCGGGCGTTGTTGGCACTATTTTGGGCGCTGTTGGCGCCATTTTCTCATCATTTTCTGCTCTTCAGCGCTGCCAACACCGTCTCTGGCGCTGTCGTTTGGCTCCTTTTTCGCTCTGTTTCGCCCCGTTTCAGTTGTGTGTGTTCCTAACAGATTGACCTACAAAATAAGCATGAAATCAAACTTTCTTTAAAGTGTAATTTCATTCAAAAAAAATGTGAGAAGTGTAAAGGAAATTAAATACAGAAAGACATATCAAAATGTGCCAAGACAAAATTTTCTTTCTCACTTGTTTTTGCTCCAAATTACATCTTTTTTGCTTCTTTTTCTCCAAAACTCCATTTTTAGTACCTGAAACCAAAAATAAACAAAATACCTTCCTTTAAAGTGCAATATCATTAAAAATCATGAAATATAGGCATTAAAAGCATATGAAAAATTGCACATTTTTTAGGTGTATCAGCCATGAGGTAGGTGAAAACTCAAGCAGTGAAAATGGAGTTTTTCCGTGAAATTTCTTTCTAGGAAATAATGCGTGCTCATACATTTGGCGCATCATGCGCCAACTTGGCACATCATGCGTGAATGCTCTGTAAATTGACACATCATGTGCCAATCTGGCCCATCATGCACAAGAACTCAAATTCACCGGATTTTGGTTTCTATGAAAATTTGCCTCCTATCGGTTTACGTCAACCTCTATTTGGCTCAAATAAACTTTTCTAAGCATATATAAACATCACACTAACACAAAACTTTCACAAACAACATAAAACTGACATTTAAATATAAAATCCACACTATTACAAACTAATATATTTCAAGCCAACAAACTTTAAATTAAGTGTTCTAAAGCAAACCAACATCCTAACATTGAAACCTAACCATAAAATTGAAAACATAAACATAGATAGTGTTCATTAAAAAGGAAATGCAAACTAACTCAACAAACTAAAATAAATAGCACTAAACAAAACGTTCCATGCATAAATTAAGATCAAACATCTTCTTCACTATCGTCCTCTTAGATATTTTCTATAGATTGGTAGTGTACATATAGATTGTAGAAGGGTCAAAATGAAAATTCATCAGTTGAATTTTCCTCCTCAATCCAAGCATGTTTCTGGAACATACGTACCAATCCATCTTCAATACACCCTATATGTCAAAATGTTCCTCCAGTCTCCAATCCAGATGATCCAGCATTTCAATAATATTCCCAATCACGTGCATGAGATTCTGCACATCAGTCTCTATCTTTTTGATCCTCTTTGAAAGTGCACTCGAGTTGTAGTAGCATTGAACATGTGATGAATTCTGAGAGTCTTAATCCATCAGTACATTCATATCATTTTCATCTCTCATTCTAATGCGGTTGCAATAGACTTTTGGATCCATCGACTTCCAAGGAAGTAACACTTTTTCCCAACTTTCACAAGGTACTTGCGATTGACTGCATGAAAGGAAAATAGTGGATGGATGTCCTAGTCAAGTTGCAGATCCATTCACAATCAAACCCAAAACCAATTTCACAATAATAGCTCCAACATCAATAGGTTTTCTAGTTTTAATACAGTAGTTTAGAATGACACACTCTTTAGTTACCTTACTAATTTTCATGGTAGACAGTAATTTTGATGCAATAAAGAAGTGCTACACTTTTGAAACTAGATTTAAAATTGATGAAGGAAAACTTACATTTATATCATCTTTGGTCTCCCAATTTGCATCTTCATCCGTAAGATAGCGGTAGAGTTTATTCATGTTTTCTCTTGTATTGTATAATGACAGATAGACACGTTTTCAATCATAAACATCTCATTTATTCTTNCTCATGTTTTCTCTTGTATTGTATAATGACAGATAGACACATTTTCATTCATAAACATCTCATTTTTTCTTGAAGGAGTGAATTGCATGAACCTGCCTCACACGTAAACCATTCCTTGGTTGATCCCATGAAGATTTATATAAAATTCTTTTATTACAGGAACAACAACAGCGAGAGTAGTGTAGCAAATCTCTTACCAATGCCTCTGCGCAATAGTCTCTTCCATTTGAGTATTTGGCGTGTTGAATCCTCAATTCACAAANTTACAGGAACAACAACAGCGAGAGTAGTGTAGCAAAGCTCTTACCAATGCCTCTGCGCAATAGTCTCTTCCATTTGAGTATTTGGCGTGTTGAATCCTCAATTCACAAATCCCATTTCTTTGATAAGCCTCTTCTTTACTAGAACTCGATCGTGTAATTTCTGCATATCAAAATTCACGAACTTTCTCCTATTGAAAATTTCAAATATAGTTGACTTTTTAGAATGGGAAGCCATAGGATTTGAAAAAGTGGTGACTCTTCCCTCGTTTTCCTCCCTAAAATATGGTTTGAAGTCGGGTTTTAGGAGTTATATGAAAAAACCACAAAAAACTGCCAACAACTGCCATTTGAAACATTTTAAATAATTTTTGAACACACGGTGTATCATGCGCTAGCTCTCTGGAAAGTGGCGCATCATGCGCTAGTTCCAAAATTTTTGCCGTTTCGATTTCGATCCAACAAATTCTCAATTTTTCCATAAAATTAGACAAATAAAGATGTTTCTAAATATTTTATCAAATACACGGACTACATAAAAACCTAAATATAAATATACATAAATATTTCAAACAAAACAAACTCAAAAACTAACTAAACAACTATACATATGGGTTGCCTCCCATAAAGTGCGTGGTTTAATGTCATGAGCCCAACATTCTCAGTTTTATTCTGGGTGACCCAACATTACAGTTTCTTTAAAAGCTGGTCTTTGACCATCAAATTAAGATTTCAATCTATGCCCATTCACTTTCAATATTCTTGTAGTTTTGAGGTCTTCAATATTAGCTGCCCCATAGGGATAGACTTTTACAACTCTGAATGACCCTTTCCACCTAAACTTTAATTTTCCAGGAAATAGTTTCAATCTTTTATTGTATAATAAAACTTCTTATCCAGGTTCAAATTATCTTTTTATTATCTTCCGATCATGTCATTCTTTCATCTTTTCCTTATAAATCCTCACATTATCGTAAGATTCATTCCTAATTTCGTCAAGCTCATTCAATTGTATAATAATCTTTTCTCACCAAGTTCTTTCAAAATAAAATTGAGTCCTTTTATCACCCAATCAGTTTTATGCTCTAATTCAACTGGCAAGTGACTAAGTCTTCCCAAAAATTAATCTATAAGGGGACATTCTTATAGGTTTCTTATAGGTTGTCATGTATGCCCATAATGCAGTATCTAATCTAGTGAACCAATCCATTTTACTAGGGTTAACACTCTTTTTCAAAATTCTCTAAATTTCACGATTAGATACTTATGCTAAACCAATAGTCTGGGGATGATAAGTACTTGCAATTTTATGCATTATATTATATTTTTCCACCAATCTTGCAACTGTTGCATTCCTAAAATGAGATCCTCCATCTGTAATGATTACT
>JXCR01090165.1:0-34407 GCA_002079205.1 Phalaenopsis hybrid cultivar
GATATGTTGGACATAAAATCATGATTTAATTAATTATATTTAATTTTTAATTAATTAATTACTCCCTGGAGTAATTTAATTATTAAAAATTATTTTTAATTTTTAAAATTCTGAAATTTGTAGGGAACTATCTTTAAGTCCTCAAGAATCTTTCGTATTTTTCCTAAGGCCAGAAATACTCCTTATGACTCAATTTCTCAATTTCTGTCATAGTTTTTTAAATATCTTTAAAACATTTAAAAAAAATTAAATAAATTGGAAATTAAAATCAGAAATGGTTAGAAAATTTAGAACGACATTTTTATCCTCTAAAATGATAAATTTTTAACCATTTACAAATTTAAAAATGACATTTCATTTCTAAAATTGAAAAAACAAAAAAAAAATACATATTTACCCTAGACTTCTTTAAGCTTGGACAGTTGCCTTAGTGGCACTTAGAGTTAACTAAACTCTAATTTTTAGACCTAAATGATATAAGGTCTAATTTATGTCCACATGACCATTGAGTCTAACCCCATATACTCAATATGACAAAAAATTCAACCTAGACTTAATCTGACATTAAGATTTCATCTTGGTGAACCTAAAATCCTAATTAGGTTTAAATATTACTTAGACCTAATTAAACCTTAGTTAAACCTTAACTACATTAGGTTTAACTTAAAAAAACCCTAATTAGGTTTAAATCGTCTTTAGACCTAATTAAACTGTAGTTAAACCTTAACTACATTAGGTTTAACTTAATAAGCCCTAATTAGGTCTAAACCACATTTGGACCTAATTAAACCTTTGTTAAACCTTAAGTACATTAGGTTTAACTTAATAAATCCTAATTGGGTCTAAACCACATTTAGACCTAATTTAACCATAGATAAACCCTAACTACATTACGTTTAATTTAATAAACCCTAATTAGGTCTAAACTACATTTAGACCTAATTAAACATTAGTTAAACCTTAAAGACATTAGGTTTATCTTAACAAATCCTAATTGGGTCTAAACCACATTTAGACCTAATTATACCATAGTTAAACCTTGACTACATTAGGTTTAACTTAACAAATCCTTATTAGGTCTAAACCACAATTAGACCTAATTAAACCTTAGTTAAACCTTAACTACATTAGGTTTAACAAACCCTATTTATGTCTAAACCACATTTAGACATAATTAAAACTTAGTTAAACCTTAACTACATTAGGTTTAACTTAATAAACCATAAATAGGTTTAAATCATCTTTAGAACTAATTAAACCTTAGTTAAACCTTAACTACATTAGGTTTAACTTAATTAACCCTAATTAGGTCTGAACCACATTTAGACCTAATTAAAACTTAGTTAAACCTTAACTACATTAGGTTTAACTTAACAAATCCTAATATAGTCTAAACCATATTTAGACCTAATTAAACCTTAGTTAAACCTTAACTACATTAGGTTTAAGTTACCAATCCTAATTAGGTTTAAACCACCTTTAAACCTAATTAAACCTTAGTTAAACTTAATTACATTAGGTTTAACTTAACAAACCCTAACTAGGGCTGAACCACATTTAAACCTAATTAAACCTAATTGAACCTTAACTACATTAAGTTTAACTCTATATGCCCTAATTAGGTTTAACCCCTAATTAGACCTAATTAATCTAATTAAACCTTACTTACATTAGGTTTAATTAACGATAAACCATAATTAGACTTAACCCTGATTAAGTGTAAATAGTTAATTAAACCTTCCTTACATTAGGTTTAATTAATCATAAACCATAATTACGTCTAACCCCTAATTTGACCTATTTAATCTAATTAAACCTTATTTACATTAGGTTTAATTAACCAGAAACAATAATTAGTTCTAACCCATAATTAGACATAATTAACCTAATTAAACCTTACTTAAATTAGGTTTAATTAACCATAAACCATAATTAGTTCTAACCCATATTAGACCTAACTAATTAACTTAAACCTTAATTACATTTGGTTTAAGATAACCTTTAAAATATAATTAAGTTTAACCCAAGTAAACTTAATTAACCCTTAAGCTTTACTTACATTTGGCTTAAACAACCCTTAAACCATAATTCAGTCTAACCCAATTAGACTTAGTTAACCTTTAAGCCTTACTTACATTAGCCTTAAACAACCTTTAAATCTTAATTAAGTCTAACCCAATTAGACTTAGTTAATCCTTAAGCCTTATTTACATTAGGCTTAAATAATCTTTAAACTATAGTTAAGTCTAATCCTAATTAAACTTAATTAATCTTTAAGCTTTAATAAAACTAAGCTTAAGTAGCCTCCAAACCATAATTAGACCTAACCCTAATTAGGTCTAATCCAACCATAGGTTCAACCCATATTGAACCTAAATTAAACCTATAACTTAGGTTCAACGCAAATTGAATCCAAGTTAATCTAAACTCTAGGTTCAACCCACATTGAACCTAAAATCAAACCTTTAATTTAGGTTCAACCCACATTAAACCTAAATCAAAATCTAAACCTTAAGTTTAACCAACATTGAACCTAAAATCAAACATTTAACTTAGGAACAATCCTTATTGAACTTAAGTCAAAATTTCAACCTTAGATTCAATCCAATTTGGACCTAAAATTAAATCCTTAACTTAGCTCAACCCAAAGTTGAGCTTAAGTCAAACATCAACCCAAGGTTCAACCCAATTCAAACCTAACTCAACTAAGTTCAACTCAGCTTGGACTTTAAGAAAATTTTAAACCCTCAGGTTCAACCTAACTTGAACCTGATCCAACTTAAACCCTTAGGTTTAAACTAACTTGAACTTAATTCAACTCAAACCCTTAGGTTCAACCCAACTTGAACTTAAGTTAATACAAACCCTTAGGTTCAATCCAACTTGGACCTAAGTCAACTCTAAACCACCTTAGATTCAACTTAACATGAATCTAACTTATAACAAACATTCAAGTTCAACCTAGACCTGATCCAACTTAAATTCTTAGGTTCAAGCTAACTTGAACCTAACATAACACAAACCCTTAGGTTCAATCCAACTTGAACCTAAGTTAACACAAACCCTTAGGTTCAACCCAACTTGGACTTAGCCTAGCTCGAACCCTTAGGTTCAACCCAACTTGAACCTAACTCAATTCAAACTCCTTAGGTTCCAACTAACTTGGACCTAATCCAACTTAAACCCTTAGTTCCAACCTAACTTGAACCTATATCAACACAAACTCCTAGGTTCAACCCAACTTGTACTTAGTTCACCTCAAATCCTTAGATTCAATCCAACTTGAACCTAACTTAACCCTTAATTCTTAACTACATTAGAATTAAATCAATTCAAACTCATAACTTCAACCCAACTTGGACTAAAATTTAGCTCAAGTTAACCTAATTATTATACTTTAAGTTCAACCTACGTTGAACTTAAATCCACCCAACTCTAAGTCCTAACCTTATTGGACTTAAGACTATTTCAACCTAAATCAACCTTAAGTACTATCTATGTTGAACTTAAAACATTTTAAGTCCTACCTATAATGGACTTAAACCATTCTAAATCCTTAGGTTCTACTTACATTGAACCTAAAACATCTTGAGTTATACTCACATTGAACTTAAACCATTTCAATCTTTAGGTTTACCTACATTAAATGTAAAACATTTTAAGTCCTAACTACATTGGACTTAAACCATTTTGAACCATTAGTTTCTACCTATATTGAAACTAAATCATCTTAAGTTCTAATTACATTGGACTTAAACCATTTCAAACCTTAGGTTCTACCTAAATTGAACCTAAAACATCTTAAGTCCTAATTACATTGGACTTAAAACATTCCAAATTAGAAGGTTATACCTACATTGAACCTAAATTACCTTGATTCCTACTCACATTGTACTTAAACCATTTCAATACTTAGGTTATACATACATTGAACCTAAATTACCTTAAGCCCTATTCACATTGGACTTAAACCATTTCAATCACTAGGTTCCTCCTACATTGAACATAAATTACCTTAAGTCCTACTCAAATTGGACTTAAACTATTTCAAACCTTAGCTTCTACCTACATTGAACCTAAAACATTATAAGTCCTGACTACACTGGACTTAAACCATTTTAATCCTTAGGTTCTACCTACATAAAACCTAAAGCATTTTAAGTCCTTACTACATTGAACTTAAACCATTTTCAATCTTTAGGTTTTACCTACATTGAAATTAAAACATTTTAAATCCGATTGATATTGGACTTAAACTATTTCAAACTTTAGGTTCTACCTACATTAAACTTGAATCATCTTCATAACTTAAATTTCATCGACATTAAACATAAATCTTACGTTTCAATTAAGCTCTTTTAGGTCTAATCAACATATGACATAAAACAAATGACAATTCAATTCACTGACATAAACGACATAAAATTCATCCTAAAGATATTAAAACTTAAACTCAAACATCCATGTTCAGATTTACAAAGATGTCTTCGACAACGCAATCTATGTTTGCTGGTTTAAACCCCTTTCAGACTAAGTAAAATATGAATATTTTACGGCCCCGGGATGACGACCATCTTGACCGTGTCATTTAAAAATAATTCAACCAATTAAATGACCAACTAAAAATGATAAATTTGAAGACATGATTATATGGTAATCATGTTCCATTTTGCAGGTTTATTGGAGACATGAAAACAAAATTTCACTCTAGATTTCCTTTGCATTTTATTGGGTGTGCTAACTCTGTTTTATAGGAGGACATTTGGAAGTGGAATTTCAAGAAGAAAAAACCAAAACAAAAACTAAACTTTGTGATAAAAAAATAAAAAGAAAAACAAAATGACATGACAAAATAAAATGACTTCATATAACAAAACAAAACAAAACATTTAGGGTAGAATCAAATTCTTAGAAATCTATTACCCTAGGAATAAAACATTTGATGTTTCTTTCCTTGACATTTAAATTTCTTAGAAGAATGAGTGTTGATGAGAATCAGGAGTTTTCTTAGACAGTTATATATGTCTAAGATGTAATTAACTATAGGAGCTTGCTCCTGTAGAAAAATGAAGAGCTCAGAATAGATGATACATATAAAATCTCTGGTTATTTATTTTTCATGTTTTTTTTCTTATATGAGAAAATATTTCTCTATAATTTTCACCACAGTGAAAAATCCTTTCAACATTTCTTCTCTCATGTTCTCTATTTTTAGCCCTTTTCCTTCCTTCTCCTAGTTTCATAAATCTTGAAATCCTTGACATGATTTAAGAGAATAAGTTAACTGGAGATTAGGGCAAAAAAAAAAGATAAATAGAGTGGTGACTCCTTTCAACCAAAAGACACATCACCAACAAAGAGAGAATTGGTGACGACCATGAATGACGAGTTCCAAGTGCCATCAGATGAATTGAGATGCGTATGATAGTTATGTTTTAGTTTCAGGTATCCCTGGAGATGATCATCTTATAATAAATATCTATCATCTTACCTTTAAGACATGCTATGTCATGCGTCAAAGCCAGAAAGTCATTACAAAGATTTTTTATAATGGTAGAAGGGTGAACAGCAATACGGTAGTAGATGGCCTGGAGGTAGAGGTTGAAGGAGTATCTAAACCTCCTCCCCTATATCATATTCCAAAATGCAACTCATATAAATGAACATTTTTTATACTAATAGGCTTACGAGGTTGCACCTATTCTTTCCAAATCTCATATCTAACTCTTGATTGCTTACGGAAATTAAAAATCAGGGCAGGGAAACCAAATCCTTCAGTAGACTCACCTCAAGAAGAAATATTCTGATAAATTAAGATCCAATATTTATATTATTCATCCATTGAATGTAAAAATTCAAATATGCTTTCTCCTTGGTAACCTCACTAAGATGACTAGTGGGAAGAATTTTTGCAGAAATAATAGTGTCATGCCTTAGAGGGTGCATTTAATATTGAGGTAAAGAAGTTTAGCTTATGATTGTTCTTAATTTCCAAACTCTTCTCTCGTCAGTCAAATATGCTATCACCTCATCCAACTGTAATTCAGAAGACTCAAATGAAGAATGCTCACAATTCATAACATTTGGTAACTGGAATAGAGCGTTGATGTGCTTAGGAGTAACTTCCAGTCTTCTTCCTTAAATATAAAATTAATCATCAGAAGCTTCAGTGAAATTGGCGTAAACTTCACAGAAAGTAGAAATTACTGCTATTGAGGTGAAGTAACAACAACTTTCCCAGTGCCAGACTATAATTAAGCTTTCAACTGCTCCCTCAAGATTGAACAAAGCCCTCTCCCAAATCAGCTTTCTATTCATAAGGAGATCATTGTATCTAAATTGAGCCTTCATATTGGAAAATTTGCTCGAGTTAAACTCAAATCTTCCTTTTTCTCGCTTAGTTTTAGGAGCCATAATATTTAAAAAAATCTAAAAAGATCCACATAAATTCTAAATAATTTTCTTAAACTCCCAACAATAATTTTCTATGGTAAGAAACTCTCTACCATGGATTCATCACACATTTCCTCCAAAAAATCCAAAACTTTGGCACATGATGAGAATTTTGAGCAGAATCCACGGTGAAAATAAAAAAAAGTTTACATTAAAGTAAAGCTCTTATCTTGAGGAGATCAAATCTAAAGTTTTTAAGTGAAGAAATCACTCCAAAATTAAAGATTTGAGAGCCGTAGGAAGCCTCCACAGTGTTTTTTGTGAAAGAAGGGAATAAAAGGATGACAGGCTATGTAAGAATTGAGTTTTTAACCCAGATTTTTGGTTCAAGTGAACTGACTCTTAGGCCGAAATTCTAGTGCCTATGCACCAAGCTCTAGGGTTTCTAGAGCCCAGGCACCAGTTTTTGGCGCTTAGGTGCCCGTGCCCAGATTTTGGTTTTTCATTTTATCATTAAATTTCAACAACGAGCACTGTACACCAAGGCACTATGAACCTTAATAGGACAAATTTAAGATGTTTAAACAACTTCAAACACCAAATTTTCACAAAACACAAACAAGAACTTATATTTAAATATAAATCCAATCCCCGTATAAATACTAATATTTGGCACTCATAATTTTAAAACATAAATTTTGAATTCACTCACAGACTCTTAAGCATTCAAACACTCTAAAAGATAACAAGCACACCATAGAGCTAATACTCAATCTAAACCAAACATTTCAAACACACAACACAACAACATGCACATATAGAATCTACTATGAAAAATCACTCCATTTTATCATCAAACTCACAATCCATTTCTCTCATATCTCCAAGTAATTGATGCACATACATGTTGTAGAAGAGATAGTTTGAGAAGTCCTTAGAATCTTCATTAATCCAACCATTCTTCCTATACATCTGAACTTGTGCATCATGGACTATGGAAGTATGATCTGATTGTTGTTTCATTTGCTAATTCAGATGATTGAATTGATCAGTGATACTACTAATCCTATAATGAATCACTAATATCTCCTTCTTTATATTCCCCACTAAATCCAAGATACTTACCAAATTATCAAAACCTCGAGATGCTGATGATTTCAAAGGGTATGAGAACTTATCCATGTAAGTACTTCCTCCGTACGCCATATAAAGAATGATGTTGTCACACCTCAAGATAGACTGGTTCATGGGCTTCCAGGGAAGAAGTATCTTTTTCCAACTTTCTTAAGGGACCTAGGCTTCACTACAAGTAAGAAAATAATTGTAGGGTGTCCAGGCCTAGTAATAGATCCATTGAGTGTAACTCTAATGATGGATTTATAAATAAGTGCCTCCACATCCATTGTTCTTCTGATCTGAATACAATAATTGAGGATCACACTTTCCTTCAATACTTCCTTCATGTTCATGGTAGGAAGTAGTTTGACAGAAATGATGAAGTGCCAAGGAATAGATGACAAAATTAATCTTGGAGTAGTTTAAATAACCTTGGAATCACTTCTAAATTTTCAATGCTCACCACTGTCCTTCATAATGCTAAAGATCTAAGTCAAATTTTCTTTAGCTGGAGAAAATTTAGCACATTTGCTAATTGGGACACCATTGATCCTGAAAATATAGTTGTGTAAAACTTATAAAGTTGGCCCCGCTTTACAACAATGCAAAAAACTTTATGTGTTATTTTATGAATAAGAAATTTATGCAATTTATATTGAGATTCTATGCAAGTATATGTATCATTATCAAGTAATATAAGACTTTTTCTTAAGCCCCAAATATCGATCCCACGAGGAAGGTTTAAATTTGAAATGATAAATTAACTAGAAAATTCACAGAAATAAAACAAAATTACTGTCACTAATTTTGAATTATTTGACATACTATAAGAACAAAATTATTAAGTACTAGCAAAACTAAAATGAAACATCTAAACCAAAAATACCAAACTATATTTTATGTAATGAAGTTTTCTAATATAAAAAAACATATTTCCCACTACATTGTGTTTTTGGTAAAATGAGATGAGATAAATGGTTTAAATATATATTATGCCAAATAGGAGCAATTTTAATTCTGTAACCTAACTCGATTTTATATAAAATCATTAGCTAATTTCAGGTTTTAGTCTATAAATCCATCGTTAATCTAGGAGGATACTGGCTCTCACTTTAGAGCTCCCACTTCCCTTAACCTGAAGGCTAATGCTCGCTTTAGTTGTTAAACCTTAAGTCTAAATTGGCGATTTTAGTCTGTCACCCTAAAATTTCAATTCTACACCCAAAAAAGTATATTTCACTATTTATTTGTCTTTAATTCCATGAACGAAATTCTCCTTCATGGAATTAAATGTGATTCTCACTCTTGTTGTAGAACTCATACTCCGTTTCTTGGATCATATATTTCACAACATACTTTAAGAATTGAATTGGTCAGATCGAAAAGTAAATTAAGAACGGAGTTGAAAAACCATCACAACTTATTTTATATTTTAAAATTGGCACATCCAAATTATCTCTTCATTTCACCATATCTCAGAGTAGGTAGAAAGATAAAAGAAACTACTCAGACTTCATGAGAAAGATACAATAAAACATAAATTTCATATATAAGAGAAATTTCATACAACAATAATAAAAAATAGCACTTATCTAAAACTCTTTCTCAAAGCAAATCCCTTATTGCCTCTCTTAGAAGATGTAGGAAGAAGAAATCTCTCATTTCTCTCTCTCTCTAACACTTTTAGAGAAGAATTCACACCTAAACTCACCACAAAAAATCAAAACTAAAAAATAAATGACTAATGGACTTTAAGTGGCTGTGGAGAATGTGGAATAGTGTGGAAGAGAGTGAAAAGAGGTCAAAGGGGGGTCTTTTATGATTAATTTCCACTCTAAATAGAGCCTAATGTTGGTTTTCCATTAGGTGCATAAAAAAACTTAAAAAAACTTCCAAATTCATTGAATCTTCTAGAAACAGGTCTTGCACCAACATTAGAACCGTCAGCACTAGTGGCTCTTGAATTAATTGAATGCTCTCTGTTAAATGGCGTCGTCGGTGCTGCTCTTAACGTCGTCAATGCTGAGGATAGTTTGGTCTCTATTCTATAGGTTTGCACCATCGGCACTGAGTATTTCTTCAAAAATGTCACTTTATCTGCAAATTCCATCCATTTTGCTTCTTTTTTGCTTCAAGTCCTAAAAATCAATAACCTACAATAAAACATAAAAAATACCTTCCTTAAAGTGCAATATCAAAAAAAATGAGTATAAAATATAGGCTTAAATATGCATGTATCTTTAGTGCATCAACCATCCACCAAGAACAGCTTTGAAGGAGTGAAAGGTACTAACTTACTTTGAACATAAATCAATCTCTGATTTAATCCATGAAGATTTGCATAAAAATCTTTCACAACAGAGATCACAGCATTGACAGTGGTGTAGCAAAACACTTCCAACACCTTTGCGCAATAATTTCCTTGATCTGCCCTCCAAGCACGATGAATCCATTTTCTTTGATCAATTTCTTCTTCACCAAAGTCCTATCATGACATTTCTATGCTTCTATGCCTATGAACTTCTTAAGATCATAGACTCCAAGAGTTGGACTTTCCAAAGCATTGCAATCCATGACTTATATCATCCGGTGAGATCTCAAGACTTTTATCACTTCCAAATTTTCAAAAATGGTGAATATCAAAATAATTTAAAAGTTCTGGGTGCTTAAAATGGTAAAAAATTTTAGAAAAATTGCAAAACGACTCTATTTTTTGATCCTGTAACTGTGGCGCCTAACCGCCAAATTTGGGTGTCAGGCTCTTTATATTTAGTTGCCTAGAACATAGATTTTGGTTTCTAGGCACTACTGCACAATAGAAAACTTGTTTCCCATAAGTATACAAATAGGTCTTAACCTCCCCTAGGTCATGAATTAATCATTTTAAGTAGTAACAACACATGTGTGACTCTCAAACTCAATCAAGAAAATATAATCAAATATAAACCAACTAAACTCAATTCATTATGAAAAATAGGGTTTGTCTCACATAAAGCGCTTGATTTAATGTTGTCAGCCCGACGTATCCACATCTTGCTCAGGTTGACTCGACTTTAGGATTTCATTAGATATAGATCTTTTTCCATCAAAGTAAGGTTTTATGCTATGTCCATTCACTTTACAAATTTTATCATTTTTGGATCCTTGATACACACAACACCATAAGGATAAAATTCTATTATAATGAATGACCCGAACCACTTAGACTTCATTTTCCCAATAAATAATTTCAATCTTTAACTGTATCGTAAAACTTATTGTCCAAGTTTTAGAATCTTTATTAAAATCTTCTGATTATTCCATAATTTCAACTTTCACTTATAAATCATTGCATCCTCATAAGATTCATTTCTGATTTTTTCAAACTCATTCAATTACAATAATCATTTCTCACCAGCATCTTTTAAGTTATAATTAAATTCTTTAATATCCCAATAAGCTTTATGTTTAAATTATACTGGTAAGTGACAAGCCTTCCCAAATATTAGTTTATATGGGGTCATTTCTATAGGAGTTTTATATGTCATCTTATAAGCCCATAATGCTCCATTTAGTCTATCAAACCATTTCATCCTATTATGAATTTATAGTTTTCTTTGAAATATTTTTTGTTTCTCGGTTAGACAATTTTGCTAGACTGCTAATCTAACAATGACAAGCAGTGGCAATTATATGCTATTACTGATACAGTGAAAAAATCTTCAATTTTCCATGTATATTTAAGGCTTATATTTGGTGATATTGTACTTTAAAGAAAGGTATTACCATCTTTTATTGTAGGTAGACTAAGTCTAGGCATTTTGAGCTTAAAGAATACAAAAAAGCACAAATTTTGTGTCAAAAGTGGCATTTTTGGAAAAATTGAACTGGCGCCTACATTATAAAAGAGTGTTTTTAAGTCAGAAAAAGTGGTGTGTGTTGTTTTTGAAGGTGTGGGGCGTGAGTAGCAAAGTGTGGGAGAGTGTGGCAAGTGTTTCTAAGAGTTGTAAGAGGAGAGGGAAAGTGAGAGATTTCTTCTTGCTTACATTTCTAAGAGAGATTTGAGTTTCATTGTAAAGAGAGAAAGACATTCAAAGGAACTTCAAGGGTTTTGCTTGGCGAAGAGATCGAGTTATGTTGTTTTAATTTTCTCTCTTGTTTAGTAAACGTGTTTTTATATATAAAATTTGTATTTTGTTGTATCTTCCTCATGAATTCTGAGTACATTTCTTTTTTATTCTGCCTTTAAAGAGAAATAGTCATGTAAAAAATCAAGTCTGTTGTTCAAAATTTTAATTTCATGTTTATGATGATTCAAACTTTGAACTTCATTTACTTTTTGATTTGGCCAATTAAATTGTTAAAATTTGTTGTAAAACATACGATCTGAGAGGCTATGCTTTCCACGACAAAGTATGAATCGTATCCAACTTCATGGATAAAAATAGTGTCCACGGGGTTTAGTGAAAATAAAAAGGGAAATTTTCATTGATGGTCATAGAATTAAAGATTTTAAGGTTACAATAAAATCGCCATATTGGTCAAGGCGTTTGGAAACTAAAGCAAGAAGTTAGCCTTTAGGCAAGCGGAACATGGGAACTCTGGATTGAGAGCTAGCATCTTCCCATTCTAATCACAGATTTGGGGAGTAAACACCGGATGAGCCAATGTTCTTTATCGCTTGTAAAAAGGATAAAGAATACAATTGCTCAAATTTTGCACAATACAATTTTAATCAATTTGATAATTCACTGGCTATAATATCATTTTAAGAGGAAGGATGCTTTCTTAAATTTTAACTCTTCATAAAAAAACCTTGTTTAGTTTTAGTAAATTTAGCTTTGAAGTTTAGAGATTAGTGTAGTAAACTTAGTTTCTTTAGTGGCAATAAAAAAATTTAGATCTATATTCTTACTTAAGTTTTCTGTAGTTTAAATATTATGCTTTTGTGTGATTTTGCTAACAAACTTTCACCTCCTCGTGGGATTGATATTTAGGGCTCTATTATAGCCCTATATTACTTGAGTGATACAAATACTTGCATTTGCAACCTAGTGACAATTTGAAATTGAAAGTACACCTTAACTCACTGGGAGTGTCAGCTTTACGTATTTTAAAGGAGAAAATTTGTTATACTGATATAAATTTTATTGTGGTTAATTTGCATATGTTTGAGTAAAGCTGCCTCGTCTGTTGTGTTGTTAAAAAAAATTTTATAATGCTTATAAAATTTCATCAAGTTTTTGGCACTGTTGTGAGGGAGGCTACGGTAAATTACTTAAAAGACTTTGTTTGAACTATAAATCCTTTTCTAAAAACAACACAAAAATAAAAAAAAATAAAAAAAAAAATTAAAAAAGTATATATACATTCTTGTGTGAGTGCTTATTTTTCTAATTATTACTTGTATTTGTGTATGCAAAGATTATGTTTTGAGTTAGTAGTACCTTACAATTCAGAATTAGAAAAAACTATAAGAAAAATTCAAAAACAAAATAACTTAACAATATGGCGAACAATTTAAATATTCATTGTATGGAAAATGAATATCAACAAAGACCATTAACAGAATATGCTAACCCTACAGTATATTAAATTCACTTGACTATACAAACTTCTACTGTAGCTACTAATTTATTTGAGCTTAAACCAGATATTATCAAAATATTACAAAATAATTAGTTTGAGGGAACAACATCTGAAGATCCAATTTTTCATCTTACTACTTTTCTAGAATTGCATGTTATATTTAAATATAACGAAGTGTCGAGTGACGCCATCGGGCGTAGACTTTTCGCTTTTTCATTAAGGAACAAAGCTAAGATATGGTTAAATTCATTAGTGCCTAGATTAATCAAAACTTAGGGAGAATAATCTCAAAAAATTTTGGCTATATATTTCATAGCATAAAAAATTGCTAAGCTTAGAAATAATATTACAACTTTTTATCAGTTTGAAAGGGAATCAATATATGTTGCTTCAGAACAATTTAAGGATCTCCTTAGGAAGTGTCCACAACATGCTTTACCAGATTGGTTAATAATTTAAACAGTTTATGATCGATTAGTGGGATCTCTTAAATCTATAATTGACGCTACTACTGGTGGATCATTAATGTCAAAATCATTCGATGAAGCATGTTCGTTAATTGAAGAGATGGTTACTAACACTTTTTTATGGTCCTCTGAAAGCCTAATTCCAAAAAGATTAGCCAGTGTTCATGACTCTGATGCAACTTCTATTTTGGCTTCTCAAATCACTGCAATATCAAAGAAGTTGAATCAATTTGGAATGAATATATCTCAAGCACCACTAGTGGTTGAAGAAAATTCATTCGGACAAATTATAGATTCTCAATCATCGTTTGAAACTTTGAATGCAATAAATAATTGACCTAGTAATCCATATTCTAAATATTACAGTCGTGGTTGGAAACATCAACCTAATTTAAGTTGGAATAATAATAAATATAATGTTTTAAATTGATAATGGGGGGAAAATCAAGCAAACCCTTTGGGAAATGTAAAAAATTAAGGAAATACTAACTATATACCTTATTATCCTCCCGATTTTAACAAAAAATTATAATTTTAAGAGAAGAAATTGTTGATTAAAGAATTGGTTTTACAAATGCATAATCAATTAGAAAGTCAGAGAGCGACAATTAGAAATATTGAGAATTAGATGGGACATATTGCAACTGCACTTAGCAGTAGCCTTCAAGGAACTCTTCCTAGTAATGTTGAGAATATTTCTAAAGACCAGAATAAATAGCAAATTAAAGCTATACAACTAAGAAGTGGAAACAAAAGTTCATAAGAAGATTGAAGTTGAGAACGAAGGGGTGGAAATTGAAAATATCTAAAGATGATGATTCAAAATATTCTATTAAATCAATGAAAATTACTGTTGAAAAACCACCACCTCCATTTCCTAAAAGATTGAGACAACTAAAATTGGATAAATAATTCTCAAAATTTTTGGAAATATTTAAGAAAATAACCATAAACTTTCCATTTGCTGAAGCCTTGGAACAAATGTCGAGATATGTAAAGTTTATGAAGGATATACTTAATAGAAAAAAGAAAGTTTATTGATAATGAGGTAGTTGCACTTAGTGAAGAGTGTAGCACTACAATTCAGAAAAAGCTTCCTGAGAAACTTAAGGATCCAGGTAGTTTTACTATTCCTTGTACTATAGGCAAAATATTTTTTGAGAAAGCTTTGTGTGATTTGGTAGCCAGTATTAATATTATGCCTTTATTTATTTTTAGAGGTTAGGTATAGGAGAGATTTCCCTTCCTACGATAACCCTTAAGTTAGTTGATCAATCGATCACCTATCATAAAGGTTTTGTAGAAGATGTATTGGTAAAGGTTAATAAATTTATCTTTCCTATGGACTTCATTGTGTTAGATATGAAAGAAAATAAATAAATTCCAATCATTTTTAAGAGACCTTTTCTTGTAACTGGAAGAGCTATGATAGGTGTTCAAAAAGGTGAGTTAACCATGAAAGTCAATGATCAAGAAGTTGCATTTAATATATCAAAATCCATGAAATATCCAGTAAAAGGAAAAGATGATGAATTCTTTAGGATGTAAATTACTTATTATTTGAGTAATGATAATTTTACGAAAAGATTTAAAAAGAAAGCAGAACAAGAGGATTTGAAACATGAAGATGAGGATAAAATTTAAGATAAGTTTATCAAAATATGTAATGAAGATTTAGATTCTGTTAAGGAAAGATTTGAATTATTAGACACTACAAAAAATAATAATAATTTTATTCCGTCAATTGAAAAACATCCTGAACTCGATATGAAAGTACTCCTTACACATTTAAAATATGCCTTTTTAGGAGATTTATCTACATTACCTGTTACAGTATCCTCAGAGTTAATTGAATTACAAGAACATAAATTATTAGAGATTTAAAGAGAATATAAGAGAACCATGATGGGCATTAACTAATATCAAAAGAATCAGTCCTTTGATTTCTATGCATAGAATTTTATTAGAAGATCATCATAAATTGAAAGCTAATCCTCAAATGAGATTAAACCTTCTATTGAAAGAAGTTGATAAGAAAGAAATTTTAAAATGGTTAGATGCTAGAATTATATATCCTATCTCGGACAGTTCTTGGGTAAGTCCAGTTCACTGTGTCCTAAAGAAAGGGAGTGAGAAATTTACTATCAATGAGAAAGAATAATTCATAGCAACATGAAAATTCACTGTTTGGCAAATATGTATTGACTACAGGAAATTAGATTCTGTCATTAAGATAGATCACTTTCCTTTACCTTGTTTAGACCAAATGTTGGATAAACTAGATGGGGACAAATTTTTTTTTTTTAGATGGTTATACTAGTTATCATCAAATTCTTATTGCATCTAAGGATCAAGAAAATACAAAATTTACTAGTTCTTATGGTACTTTTGCTCTTAGACAAATGCTCTTTGGTTTATGTAATGCCCATGCAACATTTCAAAGATGTATGATGTCTATATTTTGCGATTTAATTGAAAAGGGGATATAAGTTTTTATGTATGACTTTTCAGTGTTTAGAACTTTGTTTGAATCATCTTTAAATTATTTAGAAAAAGTTCTAGAAAGATGTGAAAAGATAAATTTAATATTAACATGGAAGAAATTCCAATTTATGGTTGCAGAAGGTATTGTACTTGAACATAACTTTTTTTAAAATAGTATGAAATTAGATCCAATGATAATTCAAGTTTTAGCTAAACTACCTCCTTCTACTGCAATGATAGGGGTTAGATGTTTTTTAGGACATGCTGGTTTCAACAGGTGATATATTAATAATTTTCAAAAAAATACTAAGCCTTTTTTGCCTTAGAAAAAAAATGAAAAATTTTATTTCAATAAAAAATGCAATAAACCTTTGAATTATTAAAAAAAAATTAATCACTGCTTCTATAATAGTTTCATCTGATTGGGAGAAACCATTTGAGTTAATGTGTGTTGCTAGTGATAATGCAATTGGGGTTGTATCAAGGAAAAGATGTGACAAAATTTTTAAAATTATTTATTATGCTAGTGAAACTTTGAATGAAGATCAAATTAATTAAACCACTACTGAGAAAGAGTTATTAACAAATGTTTATGCTTTTGATAAGTTTAGATCATATCCCATTGGAGCTAAATGTATTGTGCACACTGATTATTTTACAAAAAAAATATTTGATGCAAAAGAAGGACACAAGACAAAGATTAATTAGATGGATATTTCTGATGCAAGAATTTGATTTTGTAGTAAAATATAGGATATGATGTGATAATCAAATACCAAATCATTTTTCCAGGCTGAAAAAGGGAAAATCATTTAATTATGAAAGTGAAATTAATGAAAATGTTTCTGAAGAACATCTGTACACTATTAATGAATGACATATGTCATTATATGCAGACATAGTAAACTATATTGTTAGTGATCTTTTACCCTATGGATCGACAACACAACAACAGAAAAAATTTATTTACGATGCAAAAATTTATATAAGTAATGTAAAGATCGGGTTATTTGAAGATGTGTATTGTATGAAGAAACTGAAAAAATTATTCAAAAAATGTCATGATTTTTAATTTGGTGGACATTTTAAAATTGGTAGAACAATATAACAAATTCTACAATTCGGATTTTTTTGGTCTACTCAATTTAGAGATGTTAATACATATATAAAATATGTGATCGATGTCATCAAGTAGGAAATATTTCAAAAAGGAATGAAAAAAATCCCTAAATTTTACATTGGAAGTTGAAATATTTGATATAAGGGGATTAAATTTAATGGGGCCATTTGTTCCCTCCTTTGGAAATTTATATATATTAGTTGTAGTAGACTATGTTTCTAAATGGATTGAAACAGTTATTTTAACTTGATGTGAAGCTTGGAGTGTTTAAATATTTTAAGGAAAAGCTTTTTTACAAGATATGGAATGCCTAAAGTAATCATTACAGATAGGAGACCTCATTTCAAGAATAAAAGAATTGAAAAATTGGCTAGAAAATATTATATAGTGCATAAGTTCTCCACTGCTTATCATCCCCATACTAGTGATCTAGCAGAATTATCTAATTGTGAAATTAAAAGAATATTGGAAAAAAATATAAATCCTAACAAATTAGATTAGATACTACATTACGGGCTTTCGAACAACTTATAAAACTCATATAAGGATGTCTCCATATCGACTATTTTTTTGGAAAGACCTGTCACTAATAAGTATAATTGGAGCATAGAGCTTATATGGCCATTAAAGAATTTAATTTTAATTTAGAAGATGCTTGTGAGAAAAGCTTATTGCATATGAATGAGCTCGAAGAAATCAGAAATGAATCTTATGAAAGTGGTAAGATTAATAACAAAAAAATTAAAAATTTTGCATGATCAGAAGATAATAAGAAAGGAACTTGAACTTGGACAAGAATTTTTCTTGGATCACACAAGAATGAAATTAATTCCCAAAAAACTTAAGTCTAGATGGTTAGGACCATTTATTGTTAAAAAAGTCTACCCAAACAGAGTTGTGGATATTTAAAATCCATAAATTAGAAAAGTATTTAAAGTTAACGGGCAAAGGTTAAAACCTTATTTTGATGGAAACATACCAATTTTTAAAGAGGTTTTAATGTTGGGTCACCTAGAGTAAAAACTAAGAATGTCGGGCATACTACATTAAAGCAAACGCTTAGTGGGAGGCAACCCATTGTTATGTGTGTAGTTATTTTCAATTTATTTTTACGTAATATAAGCTCTTGCAATTAAATTTTAAGTGCTTTAGAGACTTACATATTAAAGAAAATGGATAAAAATATTTTAAATATTTTTGGATGGTATGACATTTATTTTGGACTATAGGCAAGATGGTGCAAAAAAGTGCACGTGCACCTACGCTCCTAAACGGATGCCTAAGCGCCTATTTCACTATGTGTTGCTGGTTAGGCACCAGAATGTGGGGCCTAAGTGGCACTGTCCAGAAATCCTGGCGACTAAGTGCCAGAATCCAATGCTTAGGTGCTGCATTTGGAAAAACTGCCCATGAGCCTTATATTGATAGTTTTTGGCAAAATTTTCTCTATATAACTCCTAAAACCTGGCATTTGAAGTTAAATTAAATTGGTAGAGAGGGAGAATAATGTTCTTATGGCCTATAAATCCAAGGAAACTTCCATTTTCAACTAGAGAAAGTTCAATAGTTTCAATGCACAAAGGTTGCAAGATAAGGTACTTACAAAGAAGAGGTTGATCAAGGAAAGGGATTTCGTAAATCAAGAATTCAATACTCCTAGTACAATTGTGGAAGAAATCATTGTGTAGAAGAGATGGAAAGTATTATGCTACTCCACTACAGCTATAATAATTCTTGTCTTGAAGGAATTTTATGCAAATCTTCATGGGATGAATCAAGGAGTTCTCTTTGTTTTAGAAATAAATTGGTAGAGAGTGAGAAATTGGTAGATAGGGAGTTAAATTAAATTGGTAGAGAGGGAGAATCTTGTTCTTATGGCCTGCAAATCCAAGGAAACTTACAAATATGGGATTTTCAGCTGGACAAAGTTCATTAGTTTCAATGCACAAAGGTTGCAAGATAAGGTCCTTACGAAGAAGAGGTTGTTCAAGGAAAGGGATTTTGTGAATCAAGAATTTAATACTCCTGGTACAATTGTGGAATAAATCATAGTGCAGAAGAGATGGGAAGTATTATGCTACTCCACTACAACCATAATAATTTCTGTTGTGAAGGAAATTTATACAAATCGTCATGGGATAAATCAAGGAGTTGTCTATGTTTGAGGTATGTGGGTACCTTTTACTCCTTCAAGAATTAATAATTTGATCTTGATCGAGAAAGTTATAATTTGTCATTATGCCAACTTTTCCCTTACAAGTGACAATATGAATGAAATTTTTAGATTCTTAACGGAAGAAGATGAAAAATGGGAGATAAGAGATAACAATAATATAAGTTTTCTTTTTTCGTTATTAAACTCTGCATCAAAGCCTTGACATATATTTATTTTGGAAAAATTACTCCCTACTACAAAAATCAGTAAACTGACAAAAGAAAGTGCTATATTGAACTATTGTCGTCAAATTGGAAAACCTATCGATGTGGGTTCTATGATAGTAAAATCTACTCTTGGTTTAATTTTGAAGAGGTCTAATATTGTTCTTCAATATCCATATACAATATTTTTGCTTTATAGAAATCAAAAGTTCCATATGAAAATTAAGAAAAAGTGCTTCTTTCTTGGAAACCCATGGACCCAATAATAAATTGTAATTACTTAGAAAATGGAGAAGTGGATGACAAAAATGTTCACATAGACTACCTAAATTTCCGAAGAGTTCATTTGTTATTTTTAAGAAGATTAAGAAGTTGGAGAATGAGATGACTAATATTCTAAATGTGATTAGAAATATCTCTAATATGTTCAACCATCTGGATTTGTGAAATAAAAAGCAATTTGATCACACTAGATTTGTAAAAGAGGCTGTGGTGCAAATGTATCAGAAAAATGTTTGGATTTCAGAAGACTCGACTGATGAATTTCCTCACCGTCCTTTCTATAACTTATTTGTACATTGGCAATCCATGGGAGATCTTTGAGAAGATGATAGTACTAAAAATCAAGTGTGTAGTGACTTTTAATTTTAGAATTTGAGTTTATATAAGCTTGTGTGTGTTTAGTTATGTTGGATTTTCTTAGTTTCTATATTAAACTTATTTTGTTTGCTTTTAGTATTTGATTTTCTGGTTTTCAAGGTTAGGTGTTGTTAGTGTGATTTCGACGTTGAGTTTATGTTGTGATTTCAAAATACTTGTTTGTACTTGTTTGGATTTATATATAAAAATGTGAAGTTGTTTGTTGTTTGTGAAAATTTGATGTTAGTAGATCACTTAATTATGAAAATTAAATAGAATTTAAACTAATTAGAACTTGGAGTGCTTTGGTGTACACTGCTCTTACAAAAACATTGAAAAAGAAATTTTGAGCATTGACGCCTAGGCTCCAAATCGGCTGAGTCGTTAAATCCTAAAAAATGAATAGTGTTGGTCATTTTTATGCTTTTGGACGTCTTCTACCTTGCAACTAGGGGCGAAAAGCAAACTAGGGTTTCCAAATAGTCAGATTTGAGGCAATTTTGGGGCTAGAAATTCTTGCATTTTATCTTCTCTTGGTAAGAGCTTCACTTTTACCTAGAATTTTTTTATTTTCACCATGGATTTTCCCCACATTATGTGAAAACAAAAAAATTGAGATTTTGGATAAATTTAGTAAAGATTTCATGGTGTGAAGTTTCTTAGTAGTGATTTTGATTTTAGGAGTTTACTTTATCTTTATAGCGAAAATATGTGGAAATATATTGAATTTTTAGAAGTCTGATGGCTCCTAAAATGAGGAAGATTAAGGGAAAGTAGGCTTGTGACATAAGAAAATTTGTAAACATCAAAGCCTAACCTCATTATAATACTTAACTCATGACAAGAACTCTAATTCAGGAATGAGCATTTAATAATCCTGACAGTCTTTTTAAGGGATTGATTATGGTGAGAAAGTGGGAAACCTTATACTATTTCACTGTTGTAGTAGTTGTCTCCATCATTCGGGAATTCTATGCAAACCTCATACAAGCTATGGATGATCAATTTATGTTCGAGGTAATAATGTTGAATTTACCCCTGAAAAGATAAATGCAATAGATAGGTTGAGGGATGAGTTTCAACATGCATATACTAGATTTGATACATATGATTCTGCATTGAATGAAGTTATAACTTATCTGACTGATGGAAGAGGAGTTTCAAAAATTAAGAATGATCATAAGATAAACTTCTATATTTTTATGTTAAATGCTCAATCTAAAGCTTGATATTATTTTAATTCTGCTCGACTCCTTCCAACAAATCATCTGAGCAAAGTCACTAAAGAGAGAGCTAATTTAAATTTTTGCATTCAACAAATGAAGAAAATAAACGTTGGTGCTCTTATATATTGGAATACCCATGCTTCTTCTAAAAGTGGAACTAATGGAGGTTTAGGATACCCAACCTTAGTTTTTACTCTATGTGACCAATTAGGAGTGGGGTATGACAGATTTGAAGAAAAAATACAACCTCTTAAAACTATCAGTAAGCCCCATGTTCATTAATATATTTGCATGCTGGACAAATTGCTAGGGGTAGAGGCAATGGTATACCTTCTACTTTAGCTTCTGGACCTTCTATATCCTGCACTACTTTGTTATAGGATGTTATGAAGTAGTTACTTTTTCAGTAGGGCGATATCTTGACTCTGAGAAATCAGATGAGAACTATTGAGGCTCTAAATTGTCATAATGATGAATATATGCAAAGGAAAGTAAATTATGAGATTTCTTATAATAAGGTAATAACTAAGTATATGAGGGGCAATCATAATGTAGGATTCCCTACTTGCCCTTGCTTTACACCCTATGAGCTTGAAGTAGAATTTGAAGAAGAGGATGAAGATGATGAGGAGGAGGATGATGAGTAGTTTACTTTCATGCTTATTTTATGTAGTTTGATTTTAGTGTCATGTGGCTATTAGTTAGTGAACTTTAATTTAAATGATGTGTATTGTAAATAGGTGTTAAAATGTTTATGTTGAGATGTAGATTGTTCATTTTTATTTTTAGTATTAATTGTTTTTGCAATTTGTTGCTTATGTTTAGAAACTCTTCTTTACTTAGCAAATCTTTTGGATATATCTTGTTTTACATAATAATTTATTCCCTATTTTTTATAAATTGGTACCTAAAAAGTTTCAAGTTCAAACTTAAATGCATTTAAGGCTTTCTTTCTACCTTCATTTTTGTATTAAATGCTTTATCTATTAAAAATTTAAGTTTGGGGGGTGGGGGGGGGAGGGGAGAAATTTTTTTTAAAAGAAAGTAAACTTTATTTGTCATTAATAAACTATATTCTTAAAATTATTTTTAACATAACTTTTGGTATCAGAGGTCAACTTAAAGATAGCTATATTTTTGGTTTTATAAATAAGATTGTAGACTTAATTAAAAATCTTTAATAATGAAGGTTAGTTCTAAAAGTTAAGATATTTAGTATAAGTGTATAAGGTTATGTGTGTACTATTTAAAGTAAAGGAAATTATATTTTTGAAATATTAATAGAGTCTTAGAGTTTAATAAATAGAAAGGATTAAGACTTTATGAAAAATCTTTTTCAAAGTTAATATGCATTTATAAGTAAGAATGTATGAAATTTCTAACTTTAAGAAGAGGATAGTAAAGTTTAAAATCATTAAAAGCTATCCGGATATAGTAATCCTCACATGAAAAAGAAAATAAAAAAAAAATTGAGCAAAAAATGTACCTAAAGAAAAAAAAGAAAAAAAGAAAAAAAGAAAAAAAAAGAAAAGCAAAAAAAAAAAAATATATATGTGAGGAGAAGCTTGAGAAAATGCCTAATAAAAAATTGGCTTCACTTGAATTAACCTAAGGAAAGAGGCTTAGGTACATTTCTAAACTTATATTAAAGTATTAGGAATTTTACTAATTAAGTTCTCTTGATGTTCTTTTTCATATAGTTCTTCTAAGCATCCTTTGTAAATCAAATTACAACTATTCTTAAAATAAGTAGGAAACCAAAAATCTTAGACTTAAGACTACATATTCTTATATTTTTAATTTAAAGTTAAGTTATTATAAATTTTTCTAAAGTCTTACTATTTTCCTTATAAAACAAAAACTGTAGAAGTTTTTAAGTGATGCTCATTACCTTAAGTCATATTTTTTATGTAGTAATGGAGTTACTTGAGGACAAGTAATAGTTAAGTAAGGGGGATTTTGATACACCAAAAAATTTTTCCATTTTTCATAAAAATTTAAGCCTTATATTTGGTGATTTTACACTTTAATGAAAGCTATATCCATATTTCATTGTAGGTGTACTAATCCTAGTCATTTAGAGCTTAAAGGATGCAAAAAGTATGAAATTTTGAGTCAAAAGTGGAGTTTTCAAAAAACTAAACTGGTGCATATGTGTTAGAACTGGAGCCCATGCACCAAAATACAGAGAAAATGACGCCTATGCACCAGACTTCATTGCCTAGGCCCCAGAGATGGTTATTTTCACAAATATATTGAATTTGGATGGATTTTAAAGAGGTGTTTATGTAGACTCTTGGGAAATTCTTCCGTACATTAAAAAAGAGTGTTTATATATCAGAAAAAGTGGTGTGTGTTTTTTTGTGGAGGAGTCAGTTGTGAGTAGCAAAGAATGGGAGATTGTAAAAAGTGACTCAAAGAGTTGTAAGCGAAGAGGGAAAGTGAGAGGTTTTCTCTTTCGTACATTTCTAAGAGAGATTTGAGTGTTATTGTAAGGAGAGAAAAAATACTCAAAGGAACTTCAAGGGATTTTCTTGGATAGGAGATCGAGTTAAGTTGTTTTACTTTTCTTTCTCATTTTGTAAAATTATTTTTATAAATAAAGTCCATGTTTGGTTTTATCTTCCTCATGAATTCTTAGTAGATTTCTTTGTTCTTCTCCTTACAAAGAGAAATGGTATGTGAAGAATCAAGATTGTTGTGCAAAATTTTAATTTCATATTTGTGATGATTCAAACTTTGAACTTCATTTACTTTTCCATCTGGCTAATTGAATTATTAAAACATGTTGTGAAACATACGACCCAAAATAGCTATGTTTTCCAAAAAAAGTAAGAATCACATTCAATTACATGGATAAGAATGTAGTCCACGGGGATGAGTACAAATAAATAGACAAATATTCATTAATGGGCGTAAAGTTGAAGATTTTAGAGTGAGAAACAAAAGTCCCCAATTTGTTCTAGGTATTTGGAAACTAAAGCAAGATGTTTTCCCTTAGGTGAGGGGAACATGGGAACTCTGAAGTGAGAGCAAGTATCTTCCCGGCATAACCACAGATTAGGGACTAAGGACTTGATTAGCCAAGGTTCTTTATCTCTTGTAGAAAGGATAAAGAGTATAATTGCTACTATTTGACACAATACTGTTTTCTTAAAATTGATAATTCACTGACTATTATTTCGTCGTAAGGGTAAGGATCCTTTCTTAAATTTGAACTATTCGCCACAAAACCTAGTTTAGTTATAGTAAAATTAGCTTTAAAGATTAGAGATTAGTATAGTAAACTTTGTTTCCTTAGTGACATTAAACAAATTTTGACATGTTTTCTTTCTTAAATTTTCTATAGTTAAAATATTGTGCTTTTGCATTATTTTTTTAACAAAGTTTCAACTCCCTGTGGGATCAATACTAAGGAAATCATTGGAGCCCTTTATTTCCTAAGCGATACGTATACTTGTGTTTGCAATTTAGTGAAGATTTGAAATTGAAAGTACACCATAAATCACTAGGAGTGGCAGCTTTAGATATTTTAAAGGAGAAAATTTATTATGTTGAAGTGAATTTTATTTTCATTAATTTGTATATTTTTTAGAATAGTTGCCTTGTGTGTTGTGGTGTTGAAAACCATTTATAACATAAAAAAAATTGCATCTTTAACCATGTTTTTTTACTAATGTTTCAATCTTTTGGTCCTGAAATGACATCCCCCATCTGTAATTATTACACTCGGTATCCCAAATCTACTAAAAATATTTATCTTTAAAAATTTTGCAACACTTAGAGCATTATAGTGAGGTAAAGCTACAACTTCTATCCACCTTAAAACATTGTCCACTGCAATTAATATGTTTATATTTCTGAAAGATGGTATAAATGGTCCAATAAATTCTAAGCCCCAAACATAAAAAATTTCAACCTCTAAAGTAACATTGAGGAGCATTTCATTTCTTCTAGAAATATTGCCTACACACTGACATCGATCACATGTTTTTACATAAGTATTAACTTCTCTAAATATTATAAGCCAATAAAATTCAGATTGTAAAATTTTATGTGTAGTTTTATCAATCCAAAAATTTCCCCCAAAATAAGAATCATGACATTTTTAAATATTTTTTTTAGTTTCTTCCATAGGTACATATATTCTAATAATTTGATTATTTCACTTTTTATATAGATATGGGTCATCCTAGAAGTAAGATATTGCATCATGCTTAAATTCTCTTTGTTGTAGGTATGTCAAACCATAAGGTAAAATGTGACTAACTATGTAATTAACTGTGTTGGCATACCATGGAACACATCCTTCAGTTGCAGTATATAAATTTTCATCTCAAAAATATTCATTATTTTCATTTTCAATGTATTCTGAATTTTTTGGTTGAAGCTAATATAGATGATCAACAATCTGATTATTAGTTTCCTCCTTATCTATCATCTCAAAATAAGATTCTTGCAATAGAAGGACCCATCTGATTAACCTTTATTTTGCATCCTTCTTCAACATCAGATATTTAATAGCATAGTGATATGTATGCACTGTACATTTAACTCCAATGAGATAAGACCTAAATTTGTCAAGGACATATATTAATGCTAATAAGTCTTTTTTTGTTGTAGTATAATTAATTTGAGCTTCATTACAATTTTTTCTAGCATAATATATTAATTTGAAAATTTAATCATATTTTTGTCCCAAAACAGCCCCAACAGCATAATTACTTGCATCACACATCAACTCAAATGATTTCACCCAATCAGGTGAAACAATAATAGGAGCAGCGATTAATTTTTTTTTAATAACTCGAAGGAATTTAGGTACTACCGATTGAAATCAAATAAGACATCTTTTTCTAAAACTTTGCATAGAGACTTAGTAATTTTTGAAAAATCTTTGATGCATGGCCTGTAGAAACCAACATGTCCTAAGAAACTTATAACTCCTGTCACTCTTGGAGGGGGAGGTAGTTTAACAATGACTTGAATTTCACTGGATTTACTTCCATACCATTTTCAAAAATTTTATGTCCAAGTATGATTCCTTCTGCAACCATAAATTGACATTTCTCTCAATTAAGAACTCGATTTGCCTCTTCACAATGGTTTATTACTTTTTCTAAATGATTTAAACATGATTCAAATGATAAAATAAACATTGAAAAGTCATCCATAAAAACTTATATTCCTTTTTTAATTAATTTGCAAAAAATGGACAACTTACATCTTTGAAAAGTTGTAACTTACATCTTTGAAAAGTTGTAGGTGCATTACATAATCCAAAGGGTATCCTTCTAAAAGCAAAAGTCCCGTAAGGACTTATGAATGTGGTATTTTGTTGATCCTTAGAAGCTATGCAAATTTTGTGATACCACTATATACATCTAAAAAGCAAAAATATCTGTGTCCCGCTAACCTATCTAACATTTAATCTAGAAAAGGTAAAAAAGTTATCATTCCTTGTGGCAAGATTTAATTTTCTATAATCAATGCAGATTCGCCATCCAGTGACTTATTGAGTTGGAATTAATTCTTTTTTTTATTAACAAATACAGTTACTCCCCTTTTCTTAAGAACTTAGTGGATAGGACTAACCCAAGCACTACCCAAAAGAGGATAAATAATTCTATCATCTAACCACTTTATAATTTCTTGATTAATAACTTCTTTCATTATAGAGTTTAGTCTCCTTAGAGGATCAGCTCTTGACATATAATTCCCTTTCATTAAGCTCAGTTCGTATAATTTGAAGGACTGATTTCTTTAAAATCATCTATCATCCATCAAAACTCTTTTTTTTAATTCTTTGAAAATTCCATTAATTTATGTTCTTGATCTTCAGCCAGGTCTGAGGATATTATAACAGGTAATGTGGATGAGTTCCCTAGAAAATCATACTTTAAATGCATAAGTAGAACTTTCATCTCTAGTTCAGGCAATTTTTCCATTGAAGGACTAAAATATTTGCTATTTTCATTCATGTCCAACAACTAAAAAATTTCTTGAACATAATTTGTATCCTCATTACATATTTCATATTTCGGATCAATGTCTTCTTCAATCTCATTTTCTTGTTGTTCCAATTTTTATTCATAATGTTCCTTAAAATGGCCGCTACTCAATTGATTTATAAGTTCCATTTTAACATTCATCCTCACTTCCTTTTATTGGTTATTTCATTGCTTTTGATATATTAAATGTCACTTAATAATCAATGACTCTCATGGTTAACTCACCTTCTTGCATATCTATCATAGCTTTTCCAGCAGTAAGAAAAGATCTTCATTATCTTCCTCCATTTTGATTATAATGAAATTAACAAGAAACATAAATTTATCCACCATTAATGACACATCTTCTATAACTCCTTTCGGGTAAGTAATTGACTGATCAGCTAATGGAAGAGTTACAAAAGTGGTAGAAATCTCTCCTAAGCCTAAGCTTCGAACAATAGATAAAGGCATAAGGATAATGATAGACCCTAAATCACATAAATCTTTCCCCTAAAATTTGTCCTCTATTGCCCATGGTATAGTAAAACTACCAGGTTCTTATAGTTTCTGAGGAAGTTTCTATTGAATCATTACACTACACTCTTCATTGAGGAAAACAATCTCATTTTCTATAAACTTCCTCTTCTGATTAAGAATATCCTTCATAAACTTTACATAGCTCAGCATCTATTCCAGAGCTTCAGTAAATAGAATATTAATCGTCCACTTCTTAAATATTTGCAAGAATTTCAAAATTGTTTATCCAATTTCTGTTGTCGAGGTCTCTGAGAAAATGGAGGTGGTGGTCATTCCAAATTAATCTTCATTGGAGATATAGGTTTTTCTAGGTCTTGAGGAATATCTTCATCAGACTTTTCAGTTTCTTTTTTATCTTTCTCAACTTCAAACTCTTTTTAAACTCTCATCTCCTCTTCTCTTACACTTTTTAATTGAACAACTTTACCTTGTTCTTTGTTATGGTCTTTAGGACTAACTTAAGTATTACTAGGAAGACTTCCCTAAGTCCTTTTGTTAAGGGCGTTACCAATTTATTCTAGTTGATTTTCCATATTTCTAATTATTGCTCCTTGACTTTGTAATTGATTACCTTTATGTAACACCAGTTTTTTTATAAAAAACTTCTTCTCTTTGATTTGCTGATTAATATTAAATCTAGGAAGATAAGTTGGTCTATAGTTAGTCCTACACTGGTTGTTCCAGTTTCTTGATGGGTTCGCTTGATTGTTTCCTCATCGCTGGTTAGTTCCAACAGAATTGTTATTCTAGCTATAGTTGGGGTGGTTTTCCAACCTGAGTTGTAAAATTTAGAATACAGGTTCTTAGGTTTATTTTTAATTGTATTCAATGTCTCAATTTCATTCCCAATTGATCTAACTTTCTTGATTTGCAGCTACTTGAGATGTTAACATAGAAATATCATCAAAATCATGAACACTGACTATTCTTTTAGGATTTTACAGTTTAGAAAGCCAATGAAAATTATTCGTAGCCATTTCTTCAGTTAAAGAATATGCTTAATCAAAGGTTCTGACATTAAAGATCCACCAACATCAGTATCAATAAAAGATCTCAGAGGTCCTACTAACCCATTATAAAATATTTGAATTGTTAATCAATCAAGAAAAGAATGGTGTGGACACTTCTTAAGAAGTTATTTAAAGCACTCACAAGCCTTAAATATTGATTCCCCATCAAACTGAGAAAAATATGTAATATCATTTGTAAGCTTAACAGTCTTTGATGGTGGAAATACTTAGCAAAGAATTTCTATGCGAGGTCACTCCAGGTTCTAATCAATCCAGATTCTAATGAGCTTAACCACATTTAGCTTCATCCATTAAGGAATAAGAGAAAAACCTAAGTCTAACGACATCATTGGAAACACCATTATATTGACATTCAACACAAACTTGCAAGATGTAAGTTAGGATCTTTAGATGGAGTTCCCCCAAATTGGTTATTTTGTACCATCTAAATGATAGTAGGTTTTAATTCAAATATATTAGCTTCTATGGCAGGAGTTTGTATAGTTCAATGAATTTCATCTACCATAGGGTTAACATAATCTCTTAATGATTTTGGTACATTCTCATTAACTTGATTTTGTAATTTATTATGTATATTATTTCCCATTTCTTGTAAATTATGAATTTTTTGGTTTTTTAATTTTTCTAATAGTTTGCTTTAACTTAGAATCGTAAGGTGTTAAATTATCACATCTTGCACTACACCTATGCTTTTTAAAGAAAATATTAAAACAAGCAAAACTTACTAAATAAAATAATAAATATATCTTCTCTTTTTATATATTTTTAAATAGAAGCTCGTTTAAAAAAACAACACTATAAATTTTCTACAATTAAAAATTAAGGTTTTACAAAGTCAAAAAGGTTTCGTTGCCAAGTGATTCTCGATAACAGTGCGAAAAACTTGACCCGACCCGCAGTTACATGATCTCAATTTTATATGTCAATACGATGTATGCTGTTATTTTCTTAATTTTCCCTTACTTATAATTCTTACTTTGTAAAAACACCAAAAACTTAACTACCAACAAAGGCTAGGTAAAAGCTTGACTTCGGAGCAAATAAGAATGCAATTATTATATATAAATTTGAGATACTATGCAAGTATACGTATTGTTATCAAGTAATATAGGACTTTTTGATTAAGTCTTGAATATCAAACCCATAATAAGAAAAATTATAATATGCAACTAAAAATTAGAAGAAATTAGATAACAAACTCGACTTATCAAAATATTCTTACTCGTAAATTTTGTTTTGTTTTTAATTTTTGATAATTGAAAGTAAAGTAAACAACTACTTAAACTTAACTAGATATTCGTAAGATGAAGACAATATAAATAAAATATTATTTTCCTTATCATTAATCAATAGCAAGTAAAGGAATTCTATTGTGGAAGTATTCAAATTGTGATGCACCTAATATGAACAATAATATCTGTTACCCTTACTAGTGATGCTATAAAGAACATAGACTAATTTAAAGTTTGAATAGTCTTGAAAAAAGGTTAGGTAGAGAAGATACTAGCTCTCAATTTAGAGTTCCCTCTTCTCCCTCCACCTGAGGAATAACAATTTATATCAAAACGTAAGACTATAAATCAAATTGGGGGCTTTAGCCTGTCACTATAAAGTCCTCTAATTCTACACCCTTCAAAGTTTATTTCCTTATTTATTAGCACTCGATCATATGAATTACTTTCTCATCCATACAATCTCATGTGACTCTTACCATTTGTTGACTAAGAAAATACCATCTCGGATCTTATTTGTTCTCACAACAGATATTAACACTTAATTGGCCAAATTAAGAAGTAAATGAATTACAAGGTTTAAAAGCATCACAACTTATTCCAAAATTAACGATTAATACTTCACAAAAATTACATCCAACACTTAATCACTTATCATTTTGAGTAAAAAAAGTAAAGAAAACTACTCAGAATCCATGGAGAAAACACAACCACACTTAAGTTTGAAAGTAGAAATCATGCAAACAAACAAGATGTCTAAATTAAAGCTAAATATAGCCCCAATGATAAAAACTTATCTCAAATTCTCTCCACCAAACTCTTGAAGTTTCTTTGAATCTCTTCCTTCTTTTATAATACAAACTACAACTAAAAATAAAAATAAAAGGGGGGCGGGGGGCGTGTGTGGAAGAAATCGTAGGGGAGTGTGGAAGGGCTGGAGGAAGTCTCTCTAGAGTGGAGGCGGGCAGGCGGTCCTTCAATCAAATCCAAGTCCTCTTTTAGAATTTTCCAAAAGGTGTCTTGGTGTCTCTTCAAATTGTATCCACATTCAATGAATCTTCCAGGAGTTACCTCCTTTTAAAAGCCAGCTGAATGTATTTTTGTGTCCATTAACTATTTCCAATGTTTTCACCAATGGTTGCATCAAAAACTTATTTAAGAACTCATCCAAATTAATTTAATCATAAAATTACTACTTTTAGCACTTAAGCGCGAGGTACTTGGAGCATAGGCATGGCCTTCACAGTTTTACTGATGGGTAAGTGTCAGTTCTAGGCTCTTAGGCGCCATAGTTTATTTGCACACTATCAGTCATCATAAGGTTGGATGCGGTTTAATTTAGTACAATATAGTATTTAGAAATTATGTATTTTAATTTGAAGAAAATGTCAAACTGATCCAATAGATTCCTACAGTTTGAATAATCAAGCTAACCACGAGTAATGTACCAACCTGAAAGGTAATACACTACTTGATAATAAGCTCAATTAATTAAACTATGGAAATAAATGATTTTTGTTTGATATGCAAGTTTGCATGATGAAATACAAATTCCTCTATTTGATATGGGAGTCAAATAAGGTTTAGGGTTGATTTAGGGTTTGATTAACTGTATGGATGTGTGTGTCTCATCAAAACAAGTCGATAGGAACAAACCTCACTTAATTTGCTTGAGAATCGAGCAACCGAATAGGGTTTAAATGTGAATGCTTCACGGGTTAGCTCATTTCAGATGATGACAGAGCACCATTAGATCTCGTATTTTTTAAACGGGTGGCTTTGATGGAGTTGGACGAGCGGACGAAGCGGAAAGCCGGGCTGACGAGGCAGCCGCGTGGACGGCGGCGTTGAATGGAAGCGCGCCGCGTGGAGCTTCGGAGATGCCTAGGTTGAGGTGGCGCCGTGTCACTTATCTAAATAAATAGGATTTTTCTTATTTATTTAAATGACCAGATCTTCAAAAATTCATAACTTTGCACAGAAAAATCACCAAAAGAAAATAAAAATACTATCTTGCTTAGTGAATAGAGGAGAACAATGTGGAAATGACTTCAAAATTTTTTTGATGTATTTATTATTTTTAATTAAATAAATGGTGTTTTTTCTTATTTTGATTCTCTATTTGCATAGACATTTCACCATGGCATGGGACTATGGGGCTTTTGATGTCTCTGTTGTTAGGCATCCCCCCTGATTTTTCCTAGGTCAGGGGGTATCTCTAAATAGAGATATGTAATATTCAAGTTAATAGCACCTATTTTGGTATAAAAATCATAATAATTAAAATACTCAAAAAAAAAATACAAAACTTATTTTGGTGGTTTCACCATGGTCAGAGGATCCTAGGAAAAATATAAACTTTAATTAACTCATTCAAAATAACCTTAATTATCACCAACCCTAAAAATGAGAAGAAAATTAATTTGGTGTAATTTTAAATGTAAAGGACATAAAAAATATTCCACCCTATAATTTAATGTTAGAGGAGCTCCCCATAAAAATTTCAAGTCAATTGGAGTTAATTTGACTACTTAAATGAATTAATTAAGTGAAATCACATTTTTGACATTAAAATAATTCTAATAATTAAATAACAACACAAAAAATTATCAAATTGGTTTTGGGAACTCCTAATGACCAGAGGAACCTAAGAAAAATAAAATTGGAATTAAAATAAATATTTCATTTTTGAACAATTTTTGGGTATTTAAATAAATAAAAACGAATAAAAAATCATAAAAATTACAAAATTGTAAAAACATACTAAAATGCCACATTTGACTTGTTGATCATCTAGAACCAATTAAAATAGTTTTCCTAATTTCCTAAGTTAAGATATTAATTTTTAAAGACTTAAAAAAGAATTTTCTCTAATTTCTCACTAAAATAATTAAACTATAAGTAACAAAAATATGAAATTTATTTTTTTGGGTTCTTTGAACTCATAGAGATTTAATAAAAATATTAAATTCATTTTTCCATTTATATATTATTTTATATTTAATTAATGCTCAAAACAAACAAATAATTAAAAAACAATTACATTAAATGACTAAAAATCATAAAAATTGGTCCAAATGGTCCTCTAACTTGGTGAACCCCAAATAATTTTCATAAGGATAAAGGTTTTATTTTGATCAAGTCATTAAATTTTCATTGAAAATCCTTATTTTTACATTAAAAATAATTATAAAATTAAATAAATTTAGAAAATCACATTTTATCCTCAAATTTGTTAATTAACCCATGTGTGAGGTAATATTAAACTTTCAAGTTATTTGAGTCCAATTTAATGAATTATAGGGTGTTAAGACCTTATGGGCAAAAGGGTAATTTTTAAATTTAAGGCGTAAGCAAATAGCTAAATGGGCAATAAATAATCTTAATTGATATATTTTCACGACTGAAGTATGGAAGGGATAAATGGTAGTAACCAATCTCACTTTGGTCTTATGAAAGATAAATTTGTAATTTTTCAAAATTAATGAATTTTAGAAGAACATTTCAATAAGGGGATATTAAGGTAGGGGTTCGATTTTGGAAGATCACAACACATTGGATTTTATATCATAACTAATGGTTTTGAGATAATTTATAATTCATGATAAGGATTAAGAAGATAAAAGTTAAAAAATCTTTTTTCTTTAAAATTGTAAATCTATCCATTAAATCTTATGGGCTTCGTAGTGAACTAGACTTAATCAAGATTTTGTCTAATGAGGTTTAGAAAATGAAAAAAACTTATAATTAATCTAAGACCCTTTCAAAACACTACAAGCCCATCTCTAAAATCAAATTAAATAAATTCCTTAATTGAGTCATGTTGCCCCCAAGGTCCTTTACCCATATAATTCAAAAGCGAGATACCAAGTGATAATTACCCCACTAAAGAGATAATCCAAACATCATAATTCAGTAAGCATGAGGGTATTAACTGGGTGAACTATATAGCAAACATAATAACTCCAAAACGAACTCAAGCTAACTCCAGTGACTATGAAATATCTTGGGAAATACCTGAGACTTCTTCATGATCCTTCGAAAACCTTGAAGGACACCTGGACTTACTATGATTTGCTTAATGGAATCATCCTTAAAATTTGGAACCACTATGATATGCCATAGAATCTTGAAGACATACCTCAAACTTGTGATTTCTACCTTCCTTACAAGAATGTTTTAATTCTTGCAAAATTATATATATATATATATATATATATAT
>JXCR01090168.1:8870-19523 GCA_002079205.1 Phalaenopsis hybrid cultivar
GTCGTGCCGGCAGTGCTATTCGTAGCGTATCTGGCGTCGCAGGCGCGGCGGAGCTTCGCGAAGCTCAGCTATGGGCGGTCTTATGTCATGATCGCGTACTATGCTCTCCTCTGGATCGTCAGTGTTCTCAATTTCGTTTGGTGCGTTCTCCAGGTACGTCTTCTTCATACCATGCAGGAATTAGGGTTTTCTTGTTCAGAAACCGAGTAATATGTTCGTGTTTTGTACTTATTTATATTCCGATACAAATGATTAGAGTCCCATGGCAGTACGAAAACGTGACGTGAAATGATTAATGATTTCGAAAGGGATTTTTCGTAAGAATATCATGAAGAACCCTTGAATCACGAACTTTAGGTGAGTTGTTCAGTATTTTGTAGATATAAAATGGGCCATCATGGTTTTAGCCAGAACTATGGTCGGTGGTGTTCGTGGGCTGAGTGCATACAGTGCGAAAACCTTGCTAAACGACCCATCCCCCAAGCACCCCCCCATAGAGGGGGAGGGAGGGAGGGAGGGATTTATCTCCCATTCTCCTTTTTTACGTGGTATTAAAGCAAGGTTCTTATTGGTCTTGCTCTTGTCGGCTATCTACAATTTCCTTGTCTGCCTATTTTAACTTTGGTATGTGTTAATCTTCTTCAGGTCACCTTGCCTCCTCCTTCACCCGAGAAACCCCAATGTACAACCACCACTAACACTCATTGATTGCAAAGTTGTAGATCTGACAACTTGTCGTAGATCTGTTGTCTTGTTGTTTTCTGCAGAATTTTTTATGCAGCCTTCAGCCGTCCTTGAACTAGGTAGTGTTGGCTTCACTTGCTTGCATTGCAGGTCATTAGTCTATTCCAATCAGCCCATTTTCAGTTGCCTCACCATTACATCCCATAAAATGCTTCACTTGCTTGCATTGCCGGTTATTAGTCTATTTCAATCAGCCCCTTTTCAGTTGCCTCACCATCACATCCCATAAAATGCTTCCACAAACCATTGCAGGCCTCAATCATTGCCAGCCAAAAGATCTTTTTTCTTCCATTGGATCACCAATCCATCATTGCCAACCAAAGAAGCACCCAATCTCCAATCAAGATCTCATTGATCTTCTCCACCATCGAGCTCTAGCATGCGGTGATCATCGATAGACACTTCATGAAATCTAGTGAACTTCAAGAGATTTGCCGCTAGTATCTAATTTTCAGTCACTTTAAGAACTCAAGAGAATTTAGGCTCAAGAACTTATTATTTCTTCTTCATTACCCATGAAAAAATTTTCTTGTTTTTTGTTCAAGCTTACCAAAAATAATGGACAAATTTGAGCCTAAACATTATACTGCCATTGTTCTAAATGGCTCCAACTATATTAATCCATAGATAAAAAATGTTTAGTTTCATCAAAGATTATCAAATATGGTAGCATGACGCTATTTATAAACCCACCCACGCCAAATCAAGCTTCTAGATGAATCAAGCTAAACATTTGTCAAACACAGATGGAGTCAGTTACGAAGAATCACAAAATTATTGCTTTGATTCGCAACACTTTCATTCTTACTATCCACACTCAACCTAATAGGGTATATTATGAGGTTTTCTTGCCACTTGGTTCTCTACCATGACACTGTCACATCTAAACTGCTTATAGTCCTTGGATAAACTATTAATGATTTTCTTGCTGATTTTTTTTTTTTGCTATATTAAACATATTTTTGTGTCATGACCCAACTTGGGCGTTGAAATTTACCAAGGTGGGNGCACTTCAGTAGACCGACCAAACTCTCTCCCTCGACCACCTCATTTCAGTCGGCTAATCAACTCTTTTCTTTGGCCAGCCGGATAACAATGCTAAAGCAACTATCATCTTCAAGAAATTCACATATAAACCACTTAATTTCTTATTTATTGAATGTTATTAGGATCAAGACAAAAAAACATGGTCTTGAAAGCCTACATTGAACTCGAGACTATCCAACGGTCAAAATAAAAAAAAAGACTAAAATCTTTTTTACTCCTCTCTTCAAAACATAGCAAAATATGTAATTTTTGCATATCTTTTACTCCTCACATCTTCTATAAATAGGAAGGTTCATGATGTAAAAGGGACCCATCATTTTGTAACATCATATTTTATGGAATAAAATTAGTCAACCAGCCCGAGAACACTCCATTCCCCCTGTCAGGGGAAGCTCTCCTCCCATCTTTCTTCTCTAGCTCTTTATATCTCTTTTTTGCACGTTTTATTCATTGGGTACGGTCTACCGTATAAATTTGGATTCAACTAAATTAAATAAAAATAAATTATTATGTATGTACAAAATTAAATATAAATGAATTAAGAGGTTTTTACATATAAATGCTCTTAAATAATGTTATTTAGGTATAAAGGATTCCATAGATTAAAATTAAGGATAAAGATTACTATTATGACGCCGTTACTTCAGCCATCCGGCTCCCTCCGCCTCTGCTCCCGCCCTCCATCTTGAAGCCACCCTTCTCCGTTGGCTTCCCGACCAACATAAACCCCTTCCCACCTCTAACTTCCGATCCCCTCTGTTCCCATCGGAGCTTTAATGGCAGTAACTGTCATCGATAAAGTTCAAACTCCGCCAACGACCACTCACATCGGCATCGGTTTTTCTTCCGACACTTCATCTTCTTCATCATTTGATTCCGATGCTGAAAATACCGATGAAGGAGTATGAGCTTGTGGTGCAAGAGCATGCCGTTATCTCCTTTTTGCAAAAGTCCACCGACGGCGTAACTAATCAGGCTATGGAGCAGACCCGGAGAACAGTTAATTGGAAAAGGAATGGCAGGAGGAACAGAGGAGGAAACTTTTCATGGCGGAGACAACAACTTAGGCTTTGAGGGTGGAGTTGAAGGGGAAGAAGTGGAGGTAGAGGATGTAGAAAGCTTTGGGGTAACTTTGAAGCTGGTAGTGAAGAGGTGGACGCGCGGGTTGGCTAGAGGAACGACATCAACATTAATTCTTATTGGTAAATTTATTTTTCGGAAGCTTTTATAGATAAATAATATTATTCAGTCTCTATATTAGGGTTGTAAACGAGCCGACCTTGAGCGAGTTCAGGCTTGGCTCGTGTTCGGCTCGTTCGAAATAGCTCGTGTTCGAAATCGGCTCGTGAACAATGTGTTCGTGTTCGGCTCGATTTAAATATTCGTGTTCGTGTTAGGCTCGTGTTCGGCTCGAAACTGGCTCGTTAACTAAAATTGAGAAAAATAAATGTAAAGTGTGGGATTCGAACCTGGATCAAATCTATACAAAAGAAGACCTTAACCACATTGTCACATGAGGTGTTATGATATATAAATAATATATGTAATATATTGTTATAAAAAGAGTTGCATAATTTTTTTTCAAGTCATTTCGAGCCGAATACGAGCGAACAAACTGTTGTTCGTGTTCGGCTCGTTTAGATTTCGAGCTTAAAAATTTGTTCGTGTTCGGCTCATTAGGCTTAACGAACGAGCCGAACACGAGCTGCTTAACGAGCCAAACACGAGCTGTTCAAGAATAACGAGCCAAATTGACAGCCCTACTCTATATATTAAAATCCCATCAATTAAATGTATTATGATATTATTTGGGGATATTAGAGGGGTATGTCAGTAAATGTTTTTGAGATTAATGCTTCCTAAAAAATTGATAGATTATTGAGACTCTTAAGATTATAAGGCAGAATGAAGTGCGTATGACCTACTTTAAATAACGCTAGCAATTTATAATTTACCGTTCCAATGCTCATTTTCCTTCTACATCGGCATCTTTAGATCGCTCTTCTCAGAGTTCACCGTCCCTTGTCCACATTTATCTTACATGTGAGAGAATTACGGAAGCCACGGAAATGAGAGGGCTGGAAGATTTGGTTACGAACTCCCTTCTAATCTCGCCGGACCCAAGCGCTCCGGCAGCCGGAGCAGGGGTAGGCTCCGATCAGTCTTCGTCCCAAGTGGACTGCCACGGGCTTTTGTACAATCTTTCGCTCGTCGTGCCGGCAGTGCTATTCGTAGCGTATCTGGCGTCGCAGGCGCGGCGGAGCTTCGCGAAGCTCAGCTATGGGCGGTCTTATGTCATGATCGCGTACTATGCTCTCCTCTGGATCGTCAGTGTTCTCAATTTCGTTTGGTGCGTTCTCCAGGTACGTCTTCTTCATACCATGCAGGAATTAGGGTTTTCTTGTTCAGAAACCGAGTAATATGTTCGTGTTTTGTTCTTATTTATATTCCGATACAAATGATTAGAGTCCCATGGCAGTACGAAAACGTGACGTGAAATGATTAATGATTTCGAAAGGGATTTTTCGTAAGAATATCATGAAGAACCCTTGAATCACGAACTTTAGGTGAGTTGTTCAGTATTTTGTAGATATAAAATGGGCCATCATGGTTTTAGCCAGAACTATGGTCGGTGGTGTTCGTGGGCTGAGTGCATACAGTGCGAAAACCTTGCTAAACGACCCATCCCCCAAGCACCCCCCCATAGAGGGGGAGGGAGGGAGGGAGGGATTTATCTCCCATTCTCCTTTTTTACGTGGTATTAAAGCAAGGTTCTTATTGGTCTTGCTCTTGTCGGCTATCTACAATTTCCTTGTCTGCCTATTTTAACTTTGGTATGTGTTAATCTTCTTCAGGTCACCTTGCCTCCTCCTTCACCCGAGAAACCCCAATGTACAACCACCACTAACACTCATTGATTGCAAAGTTGTAGATCTGACAACTTGTCGTAGATCTGTTGTCTTGTTGTTTTCTGCAGAATTTTTTATGCAGCCTTCAGCCGTCCTTGAACTAGGTAGTGTTGGCTTCACTTGCTTGCATTGCAGGTCATTAGTCTATTCCAATCAGCCCATTTTCAGTTGCCTCACCATTACATCCCATAAAATGCTTCACTTGCTTGCATTGCCGGTTATTAGTCTATTTCAATCAGCCCCTTTTCAGTTGCCTCACCATCACATCCCATAAAATGTTATCACAAACCATTGCAGGCCTCAATCATTGCCAGCCAAAAGATCTTTTTTCTTCCATTGGATCACCAATCCATCATTGCCAACCAAAGAAGCACCCAATCTCCAATCAAGATCTCATTGATCTTCTCCACCATCGAGCTCTAGCATGCGGTGATCATCGATAGACACTTCATGAAATCTAGTGAACTTCAAGAGATTTGCCGCTAGTATCTAATTTTCAGTCACTTTAAGAACTCAAGAGAATTTAGGCTCAAGAACTTATTATTTCTTCTTCATTACCCATGAAAAAATTTTCTTGTTTTTTGTTCAAGCTTACCAAAAATAATGGACAAATTTGAGCCTAAACATTATACTGCCATTGTTCTAAATGGCTCCAACTATATTAATCCATAGATAAAAAATGTTTAGTTTCATCAAAGATTATCAAATATGGTAGCATGACGCTATTTATAAACCCACCCACGCCAAATCAAGCTTCTAGATGAATCAAGCTAAACATTTGTCAAACACAGATGGAGTCAGTTACGAAGAATCACAAAATTATTGCTTTGATTCGCAACACTTTCATTCTTACTATCCACACTCAACCTAATAGGGTATATTATGAGGTTTTCTTGCCACTTGGTTCTCTACCATGACACTGTCACATCTAAACTGCTTATAGTCCTTGGATAAACTATTAATGATTTTCTTGCTGATTTTTTTTTTTTGCTATATTAAACATATTTTTGTGTCATGACCCAACTTGGGCGTTGAAATTTACCAAGGTGGGAATGAACAGTCAGATTGTAAAATTTAAAAATTTTCTATTACACATTTTACAATCCAAATATAAATTGAAAGAGCCACTAAGAAAATGAATTTAATTAACAAATTAAAGTATATATTTCTAGTTATTGACATAACTTTCTATACGCTTTATTGCATCTAACACTCATCTTATTCAAAATCTTAAATCTGACATAATATTAAAACAACACAATGAGTCATCTAAGATAACCTAGTGGAGCAATTACATTTCTAAAATACAATAATCCAATGAAAAGAAGACAATATATATGCTAGTCTCTTCTAATATATTCTAGAATATTATATAATAATTTATATCATATATTCATGATGTTTACTCATGGAAGAAATTTATAATTTCTACATGCATTATCTTTTACTTACTTTTCAAGGTGTAATATCTTAAGTTTTAGTATACTTCTTACTCTTAACTTTTACATTCATCTCAGGAGCATCTTATAAACATAACCTAACGCACCACTGATACATATCTCGTCAATATAGCGATTAATAGTATATGTCTACCATTGTCTGAGGTAGAAAGATACATACTCACTTCTGGCTATTGTTCTTTCTTCGACACAACATTTAGTGATCTAAATTTCATAATTGTGTGAGATAATAGGGCGCCTACTCACTCTTGGTCGAAGCTCTCTCATCGGCACAACGATGAGTGATATGAATTACATAATTGTCTAACATGGTAAAAAACATCTACGGGGGCATATACATTAGTGTCTCCAACCAAGTACCATAAGACAATGATCTATTTTTCTTAAAATGCACATTTAAGCATCCATGCATACAATAATTTCATACTTCATAATATACATTAATTTTTTAATGTGATACTTTGCATTCATCAATTAATGAATAATTGAACATTTATTAGAATCTAAATGACATGTAATAATCTAAAAAGTTCATAGGTAAATCATTATGCAGAACTGTTAACATACATACTAACTAACAATATGAAGACATCACTAGCAATCTAAGTCTCAAAGAAGTAAAACATAAATGTGAAAAATTGAAAATAAAGAATACATTTAGGAAGTAAGAAACATTACTGTAATATAGAAACAAGCTCAAAAAACTCTTCATGTCAGTGATAGAAAAATTAAATTTCATCATTCGATCTTATGTTTCCGCATTAGGAATTTCAAGCCCTCGAGTCGGGTCGTGACACTCTGTCATAAACAGCTTCTCGGTTATTGTTCAACTATATGAAAATGACTTCATTCAATTTTTAATAAAACTGTTTGATCTCATTCAATTATTAATAGCATCATTTGATGAATATGAATTGACTAGTATTTTTTTTACTCATCGACTATCCTCTCCCTACTTTGGAGGCTATCAAAATTAGCTTATCCTAATGGAGATAACTCACGATGCCCACGACTAAGGTTTTTGCTATTTTTTTATTCATGATATGACAACACATGTTCGTGTTTCTTTTATGACCCTTAGGCGTTTCGATATTCATGGTCAATGGCCATACTCTTTAAGATTATCCCGCTTGAAAATATTGCCCGTCCCTGATGTTAGGCTTTTATGCAGAACTGGAAGTTTACATTTTTTAGAAATACAATTAAATTATGTTGATCGTGGGTTTGCTTACACATATCGATGTGAGGCATTATTTTTCTCTTAAGTGTGATTTTCATCTTTGTTCTTATTTTGGTTTATTTAGTGTCTGATTTTGAATGCGTGATTGAAATCTTTTTCATACAGATATTTGTCTATTTCATTTTTGAAGCATGACCTGATTTATTTTGAAAATTTTTATGTCCTTCAATTTTTTTCGTTTCTTATGGAATTTCATATTTGGGTGATTGCTAAATTGTCTCTCAAAATAAAAAAACATTTTTGTTGTCCTTAAACTAAAGCAACAAATTTTTTGTTTAAATTAGGAGTTAGTAATCTGCAAATTCTGATATTTTTCCATTTTGGATCTTATCTAAAGTTGTATTTCAGACCCTCAACTTTTAAATGCCCTGCATCGACCTGCTTTTTTTAATCATTCTTGATCCCTTTTTTTTTTTTTTTACAACACGGCCTCTATTGTTGCCTGTGCCTCCATCGATTTGTGGTTACCCATTTTATGAATTATTGATATACTCTCTTCGTACATTACAAATCATATGGCACATCTATTTCATTGTCATATCCACTGTTTTATGGACTTCTTGTTTTTTGAGTATTTAATTATCACAATTCACATGATAATTGATCCATATTTGCTGTCTTCTAAGACTTATACTTTGCTCTGATACACATTGCAGATGACTGCTCTATCCGTTGACTTATATTTAGCTCATTGCTCAGACTTATTTGTAATTAAACTTTCATTCTCATTTTGTCGAATATTCATGTGAACTAGGAAATGATATTCTATTTTCACTTCAGCTTTTTTGTGTATGATCCACAGACTGACAGGTTATTGGGACAGGTCATGGAAATGATATTCTACTTTCCCCCTCATGTTGTCTTTTACATTTTCAACTTGGTCATGTCTTAAAAAATCTCTCGTTACTTATCCATAACAATATCACTCATTTTACTTGTTGTCAATGTCAATAAAATACATTATTTTTCCCTAACAGGGGTTATTGTGCTATTACTTTTTTTAATGTTGTTTGTTACTATGTTTTTGTGATGGAGATCTAAAGATTTTGTTGTTGTTGGGAGCAAAGAATATGAACATTGAGATGAAACTTTTGAGTTTTTTTAATGTTTGCATTCGTGTTGTCTTTTATATGTTTTTTTTATAAATTTTTTGACATGCCTATTAGGGTGGCTGTTTCAAGAAACAGTGGTGTTCTTTGATGACTTGATTTCTTATTTATGTATGGTTCTATTGGAATCATTAATTCGGTCATTTTCAATTTACTGCCTCAATTCATAATCAGTTCTTTTGTTCATTCATTTGAAAATTAGTTACTTTGTATGGAGCCGCATGTATACATATGAAAAATTATGAAATTTATGCGGATCCTTGTTGTTTACATGGAGAGAGAGTTGGAATTTACAATCCTTGACTAGATGGAGGAAAATTCTGAGGAATTTCTTATTGCGGGTCATTCATTGGCTATATAAATCGGAACCTTAAGGCCCATTAAATTTATTGATCCTGGAGTAATGAATTAAAATTCTATTTTTTCCTTAATTCTTTTTTATGTGTCGGTTGGATGTGTTTTTTCATGCACTTCTGAAGTGTTGATGACTGTTTTCTAGTGCTAACTATCTTACACCAACATGAGGTAATACATTTCAAATTTCTTTTTGTTGCACGAAACTTGATCGTTGCTGAAATTTTCTATATGTTCTTTTGATTTTAGGTTTTAACAAGCACTGAAATTATTGTTGGGATAAAAAGTAGTGCTTGCTATTTCTACATCAGTTTGCAAAATTTAATAATTGGTAGCATGTAGATTTTTTTTTAATCGTGCATCTAAATTGTGTTAGTAACGCTAGATTATTAACTGCACCACGACAACTTATTTACCAACTTGCAAAGCTTATCTTAATATCATAACAATGACAGACTACTAGGATTTCGGCAATTTCCTCTAGGAAATGCTGGGAACTAAGGATAATTTTTTTTTGTCATAATTGTGCAATCACCTACAAGTTAAAACTTGTGTTTTCTTCTAGTAACTGGATTTGTGGAATGATATTATTGAGCTGCAAGCTTGTCAAGCCAATAGAGATCAGAAGAAAATGCATTATTTTACTTGGTGGCATCACTTCTACTACTCACACTTTTTAACATGTATTTATCAGTAGGCTGCCTTTTATATTATGAACAAGTTTTTACTTATAACCTTTTTTAAGGCTTATTTGGATCTTAAAAAGCATTAGATTTATCTGGAAGAAGAGCATCCAGGAAATTAGTTCATTTGGGAAGTTTAGGTCCTATAGCTTTTGGTTGGTAAGAGACCTAATTTCAATTTAATCCACCTTTTGTGAAGAAATAATTGGAAATTCATTTGGATAAGTGTTTTTCAACCGAACTTGTCATACACAGTCTGTATAGAAGTATGTTGCGCAGTTCTCATTTTACTTTTACCCACTACAGAAGTAAAGAAATGTCCAGATCAAGTTTGAGCCCTTGCTCTGCAGATTTAACCAGCTTATTTTCTTTACTTGTGGCCTTTTTTATTTTGTACGCGCGTGTGGGACAGAAAGATAAGATTGTGCTTTTAAAATGAAAAAAAAAAGTGGTCAGTGTTGCATACTCTCAACACAAAGTCAATTTGAGAAATTCCTTATCTTATCCATATTCATGCAAAATCTCATGTTATGGTTCTTTGCTTTTATCTAACTCAAAGTGTGATGCTATTAAAAATTATTCTCTATTTGGTTCTTTGTTATTTAGTTAGTATCAATGTAACAAATGATTCTTGATAATTTATTGCCACAACAGCTGAATAGTTTATAAATTTATTCTTATCTTTTCATGGAATTCAGTCATGGCAATGTACACCTACGAAGGAGTTTTCATGGAACATGTTATCACTATGCACACAATCAGGAATGCTGTTTCTGGAAGTCAGCTTGATTGCCTTTTTACTTCAAGGAAATCATGCTGGTGATTTGGAAGCTTTCACGCGCACATTTGTTGTGTCCGGAGTTATAGTTGCAGTAGATGCACTGCTGAAGGTATTATTTATTGTGACTTNCCGACAAAATAATAAAATAAAAAAAATACAAATAAAATCATAACAATTTATTACAATTTTTTTACAAGAATGCTCTACATACAACTCAATCTCAAATAACTAAAACTAATATAACGAAAATGTCTAGGCCGACAAGAGCTATTGAACTGGTGCTGCTCAAGCATCTCAAATACTTCTCCAACTTTGATGGCGAGCTT
>JXCR01090204.1:4439-18542 GCA_002079205.1 Phalaenopsis hybrid cultivar
TAACTCAAGAAGAACCTGATGAACTAAATAATAAAGCGGACTACAATGTACTAGCCCATCTTTAAAAGCTATCTACCAAACTAAGTATCTACAATGCTCTAATCCTGTCAAAAGAGACGAGAGAAATATTGATCAAGGCCTTGCTTGATTTAAAAGTTTTTTTAGCACAATTGGCTAGCACCTCCTTTGATGAGGTTCTTTATTAAAGGAATAGTCTAGGGTGTCATTTATGAATGAAGACTTGTTGCTTGGTACTACCAACCACACTTGTTCTTTGTATACCTTGGCCAACATAGACAGATTTATGCTCTCCAGTGTGTTAGTGGATCCAAAAGCATCCATCAAATTGATGAATTACAAACATTGGCCTACTTGGACATCAACACTTGCAAACTTACAACTGATAAGATGATGCTAAGAGGTTTCAACTAGTAGAGAGAGAAAGCGCTTGGATCAATCACGTTAATAATAAGAATCAATGATTTAGTAACAATCAATCATTGAATCTAAAACTTTATTCAATGCTCTACTAGGTCGACAATAGATTCATGAGTACAAGATGGTCCCTTTGTCACTACACCAATGTATACAAACTATGAAGAAGGCCAAGAATGCTGCATAAAGGAAAATTTACAAACATTTTTTATACAGAAAATGGGCATTCACAAAGATACCACTCACTATGCTCCCAAAAAAATAATCCTCTCCAAAGACACCGTTCAAAATAAAGTCAAAAACCCAAAAAGATTATAAGGACAAGACCAGTCGGTTTTAGCCCAATGATCTCCCATCACTCCTACACAATGAGATGGTAGAAACTCTTTTAGTGCTAACATCTGAGGTCGAGGTCAAAGATAAGGGCAAGGAATAAATAACATGATCATTGAATCGAAGAATCCAGTCATCAGCATTGACTTGGAAGATGGCTCTGAGGAAGGAAAAAAATGAGAAAGATGCAATGGTGATAAGCTAAATGAAGCTTAAATTTTAGATATCTTTAGAAAATGAAGAGAAAAAGAAGTATGGGTCAATTTATGACAAAATTAATCACAATGTACATTTCATGACCCTAACTCTGATTCATCCTCACAAGGTCAAGGTTTTGGTGGTCATGGAAGTGCAAAGTGTGGGTGTAAGGGCAATAAGATTCCACTATGGTTCTTCTTCTACTAGTTTCAAAGTTGATGTAAAACTGGAATAGGAAAATTTTACTGAATTAATGGAATTCTCTGTTGAGTGGTACTCCTTGTGTGTTAAAAAACTTGTTCAATATTGTTTTATACCCAAGAAATTATCAAAAGATAGGTTACACCTTTTTGAAGAACTATAAAATTGAAAGCATCAAACTTTTAATTGGAAAGAAGGTGTTGGATTCAGCATGGTAAGGCTAGTATATGATATTGAGTTTTGTTTAGTTGTCACTAATGAATCAAATGAAGACTGTCTCGAAGCTACAAAACACTTTAAAGAGAGAGCAGTAGAAGATGGTCAACCAGAGTTCAAAGAAGAAATTAAATCGATAATAAAAAAACTGAAAAAAGGTCAACTTGGGAACCAAAGAAGAACTTAGGCCTACTTTCATTAGATCATTGATGAATGAAAAGGAAACCACTAACATGATCAAGCTATTAGCAGAATATAAATATTGCATTGCTTGGAGTTATGACGAGATGCCTGGTTTAGCACCAGAGGTTGTGGTTCACAAACTTGGAATGGATCAGACTATGACTCCAGTCAAACAAGCTTCTAGAAGAATGCGCCTTGAAATTGAGCCACAAGTTATGCCCGAGGTCAAGAAACTAATAGACGTTAACTTCATAAGATACGAGTAATATCACAATTTGTTGGTCAACATAGTGCCGGTCAAAAAGAAGAATGGTCAGATCTGAGTCTATTTTGACCTCAGAGATTTGAATAAGGCATGTCCGCAAGATGAATTCTCATTGCCAATCTCAGAATTGATGGTAGAAATTGCATCATCACATGCAATCTTCTACTTTATTGATGGATCATCCGAATATAACCAGATTAAGATGACACCAAAAGATGCAACACTTGCAACTTTTAGAACATCGATCGAAATAAATTACTACATAGTGATGCTAAATATACCAAAATAATGTGTTGTTTTAAGTATATATTTTATGCTTATTTTTGGTGATATTGCACTTTAAAGAAGGGTATATTCATGTTTTTTTGTAGGTATATAAATTTTAGGCATTTGGAGCAAAAATAGCAAAAATGACAAAATTTGGAGCCGAAACAACAAATTTTGAGATTTTGTGCCCGAAGAGCCAGAAATGGCGCCTGAAGCACCATTTTACAGAGAGATGGAGCCTGAAGTGCAAAAACTAAGAACAACAAGGTCTTAAGCAAGATGACACTTGAAGCGCTAGAACCAGCGCTTGAGGTGCAAGATACAATTTTTTGCAGATTATGGTAGTTCTGGATAAATTTTTCATGAATGTCGAAAGGAACACTTGTTCTAAACGCTTCATGGAGTGATTCAATGCATCTAGACACTTTGGAAGGTTCTTTTATGAGGGATACGTCTCTTGGATCAATATACATGTCTTTTAAATTCAAAAGCGTTTACTTTTGAATAGATTTTTGGAGGAAATTTTGAATTCTATTTGGAGGGAGGCTGCCTCTAATAAAAGAGAGGGAAGTCTAGGGCTTGAGAGGGAGGTGTGTGCGTGAAAGGGATTTGAAGAGAGAGAGTGGTGTGAGATAGAGAAAGAGAGAAAGTCAAGGGCTTGGAGATTTTCTTCAAAGATTGTAAAAGGAGAGGGAAAGTGATAGATTTCTCCCTCATTACACTTCTAAGAGAAAATTAAGAATGTTTGTAAAGAGGAAAAGTGCTTGGACAGAACTTCTAAGGATTTTCCTGGGAAGGATTGTGAGATAAGTTGTATTCTTTTATTTCTTTATTTTGTAAACTTGTTTTTATATATGAAATATGTGTTTTGTTGTTTCCTTCTCATGAATTATGAGTAGTCTTCTATATCCTTCTCCCTACTTTGAGATATGGTTTTGTTAAGAGTTGATTTTGTTTTATACGAATTTAAATGTCAAAAATTTGTGATGATTTGAACTATGATCTTAATTTACTTTTCAATTTGGTCAATTGAAATCTTAAAATGTTTCGAGAAACATATATTATGAATGGGCTATGATTTCTAAAATATAGTGAGAATCTCATTTGATTCCATGAGAGAGGATGCCATCCTTGGAGTTGAGTACAAATAAATACGGAAATATACTTTGTTGGATGCATAATTGGAGTTTTGAAGGCGACAGATTATAATCCCCAATTTGATCTAGTTGATTGAAAACTAATGTTAGATTGTTAGCCCTCGGGTGAGGGAGTAGTGGGAGCTCTGGAGTGGCAACCAGTATCCTCCTACAAAATTAGGGAGCAAACTCTGGATTAGTCAATGTTCTTTATGCACTTGAAAGAGGGTAAAGAATATGATTGTTTTTATTTNTGGAAATATACTTTTTTGGATGCATAATTGGAGATTTGAAGGCGACAGATTAAAATCCCCATCTTGGTCTAGTTGATTGAAAACTAATGATAAATCGTTAGCCCTCGGGTGAGAGAGTAGTGGGAGCTCTGGAGTGGTAACCAATATCCTCCTAACCTAACTACAAAATTATGGAGCAAACTCTGGATTAGTCAATGTTCTTTATGCACTTGAAAGAGGGTAAAGAATATGATTGTTTTTATTTGGCACAAAACTATATATATATATATATATTCAAAGGATTTTAATTTCTTCACAATCCATATACTTGTTGTAAAAGGGAAGGATGCTTTCTTAATTTTGAACTCTTCACCATAAAAACTTTGTATAGTTTTTATAAATTTACTTTTGAAAGTTTAACAATTAGTTTAATTAACTTAATTCTTTTAACTGAATCTTATTTAGCACTCACTCAATTACTTTAGATTCAAATTTCGTACTTCACTTTTGTAGTTTAAAGTTGTAGTTTACATTATAATCATAAGAGTTTAAGTTTAGTAAGTTTACTTTTGAAAATTTAGCAATTAGTTTAATTAACTTAGTTCTTTTAACTGCATTTTATTTAGCACTCACTCAATTACTTTAGCGGGACACCAACTAAAGATCCTAACTTAAACCTTGCTAGTTTTTTAGAATTGTGTGCTATATAATGGAGTGTCGAATGATGCAGTCAAAATTAGTCTTTTTCTTTTTCATGAAGGGTTAAAGCTAAGATGTGGTTGAACTCGTTGTCATCTAGATTTATCAAAACCTGGGGAGACTTATCACAAAAATTTTTATCTAAATATTCCCACCTTAAAAAATTGTTAAGGTTAAAAATGATATTACATCTTTTTGTCAATTTGAAGGGCAATCAATTTATGAAGATTAGAAAAGATTAAAGATCTCCTTAGGAAGTGTCCACACCATTCGTTCCCATATTGATTAATAATTCAAACTTTTTATAATGGAATTGTTGGATTTCTTAGATCAGTAATTGACACTGCTGCTAGTGGATCATTAATGTCAAAACCATTCGATGAAGCATATTCTTTAACTGAAGAGATGGCTACTAATAATTTTCAACGGCCCTCAGAAAGGGTAAGACCATAAAGAGTAGCTACTATTCATGATTTTGATGCAATATCTATATTACATGCCCAAATAGCTGTTATAGCTAAGAAGATAGATCAATATGGAATGAATTATTCTCATACATCACTTGTGCTTAAGGAAAATTTATTGGGACAAAAAATATAATCTAAATCTTCTTATGAGACTTTAAATGCAAAAAATAATCATTCTAATAATCATTATGCCAATTATTATAATCCTTGTTGGAAGAATCATCAAAATTTTAGTTAGACTAACAATAACTCTAATGCTACAAATTTGTAATGGGGAAAAAATGCTGCGAACCCATTGGGAAAATCCAACAATCAAGGAAATCCAACTTATAAACCTTATTACCCTCCAGGTTTTAATAACTCGCAGAGTAAGGAGAAGAAATTTTTAATGAAAGAATTAATATTACAAATGGGAAACCAATTACAAAGTCAAGGAGCTACAATTAGAAACATGAAAAATCAATTGGGATGTATTGCTACTACACTTAGCAATAGAACTCCAGGGACGTTGACTAATAATATTGAAGTAAATCCTAAAGATCAGAACAAAGAGCAAATCAAGACTATTCAGCTTAGAAGTGAAAAAGAATTAGAAACCAGAGTTCAAAAAGAAGTGGAAGTTGAAGTTAAAAAAGTTGAGGTGGAAAATGAAAATCTAGTGAAGATTTTCATTTTGAGTCAGAGTGTCCTATTAAACCAAAGAAAATTACTGTAGAAAGATCACCACCTCTATTTCCTCAAAGATTGGAGCAAAAAAATTGAGATAACCAATTTTTAAAATTTTTAGAAATATTAAGAAAATTAGCGATAAACATTTCATTTGTTGAAGCCTTGAAACAAATACCAAGCTATGTGAAGTTCATGAAGGATATACTTAATAAGAAGAGGAAGTTTATAGATAATGAGACTGTTGTACTCAGTGAGGAGTGTAGTACTATAATTCAGAAGAAGTTTCCTGAAAAATTTAAAGATCCTAGAAGTTTTACTATTTCTTGTGCTATTAGCGAAAGATTTTTTGGAAAAGCTTTATGTGATTTAGGAGCTAGTATTAGTCTTATGCCTTCATCATATTTTAGAAAGTTAGGTTTAGGAGATATTTCACCTATAACTATAACTCTTCAGTTAGTTGATCATTTGATTACCTATCCTAAAGTAGTTATAGAAGATGTTTTAGTGAAAGTTGATAAATTTATCTTTCTTATGGATTTTATTTTATTAGATTTGGAGGAAGATAAAGATATTCCTATTATTTTAGGAAGACCATTTCTTGCCACTGGAAGAGCTTTGATAGATGTGCTGAAAGGAGAACTAACTATGAGAGTTAGTGATCAAGAGGTAACATTTAATATTGAAAAATCAATGAGATACTCTGCAAAAGAGCAAGAGATTAAATGCTTTAGAATGGATATCAAAAAATATTTAAGCCATAAATATTTCATGAAAACATTCAAAAAGAAATTTGAAAAAGAATATATGGAATATGAAGATGAGGGTAAAATTCAAGATGAATCTACGAAAGTGAGTAATGAAGATTTGGATTTTTTTCAAGAAAAATTTGAAATATTAGATCCTACAGATAGTAATAAGAGTTTGATTTCATATATTGAAAACCTCCTGAACTAGAAATGAAAGCACTTCCTACATATTTAAAGTATGCATTTATAGGAGATTTATCCACATTATCTGTTATAGTATCCTCAGAATTAACTGATACACAAGAACAACAGTCGTTTGAATCTGTCCTTCAAGTTGTATTCATAGAATTTTATTGGAAGGTCAAAATGTGCCAAGAGATGTTCCTTAAAGTAGATTGAATCTTATGATGAAAGAAGCTATCGAGAAAGAGGATTTAAAATAGTTAGACGCTGGAATAAAATATCCTATTTCAGACAGTGCTTAGGTAAGTTCAATTCAGTGCTTAGGCAAGTCCAATTCACTGTGTTCTAAAGAAAGGAGGTATGACTGTAGTGAAAAATGAGAATAATAAATTAATACCAATAAGATAAGTCACTGGATGAGAGATCTGCATAGATTATAGAAAGTTAAATTCTACCACCATAAAGGATCATTTTCCTTTACCCTTTTTTGGACCAGATGTTGGATAGGCTGACTGGGCATAGATAATTTTGTTTTCTAGATGGATATACCGATTATCATGAAATACATATTACACCAGAGGATCAAGAGAAAATAACATTTACTAGTCCTTGTGGAACTTTTGCTTTTTAGCGAATGCCCTTTGGATTATGTAATGCACATGCAATATTTCAAAGATGTATGATGTCAATTTTTATATTTAATTGAGAAAGGGATTGAAGTCTTTATGGACAATTTTCTGTATTTGGAACTTCATTTGAAATATGTCTAAATCATTTAGAGAAAGTTCTAGAATGATGTGAAAAGATTAATCTCGTATTAAACTAGGAAAACTGTCAATTTATGGTTGTAGTAGGAGTTGTACTTGGGCATAAAATTTTAGAAAATGGCATAGAAGTAGATCCTACAAAAATACATGTTATATCTAACTTACCTCCACCTAGAAGTAAGAAAAGTTTGGAGCTTTTAGGACATGCTGGATTTTTCAGGCGATATATTAAAGATTTTTCAAAAATTACTAAGTCTTTATGCTGATGCACCAAAAATATATGCATTTTTAGACCTATATTTTATACACATTTTTGGTCATATTGCGCTTTAAAGTAAGATATTTTTTACGTTTTGTTGCAAGTTGATGATTTTTAGGACTTGAAGCAAAAAAGAGGCAAAAAGGATGAAATTTGTAGTGAAAATGGCATTTCAGAGGAAAAACTCAGCGACAACAATGCCAGCAAGGACGCTGATGATGCCAGCAAGGACGCTGACGATGCCAACATGAAATGGGAGTCCAAAACAATAGGGGCGCTGATAGCGCTAGATTGGGCACCGACGACGCCATTTGACAAAGAGTACAAAATTAAATTAGGACCATGAGCGCCGATGACACCATCGTGGGTGCCAACGGCGCCAAAGTTGGTGTTGGGAGAAATTCTAGAAGATTTGATGAATTTGGACACTTTTTGAAGAGTTATTGAAGGCACCATTTAGAGAATCAACATTATGCTTTATTTAGAGCAAAAATTGCTCAAAAAAAGTAGTAGTTAGAGGGAGTTAGAGTGTAATTGAGTTTACCTGAGTGTTCTATTATTTAGTGTGGTGAGTCTAAGTGTGATTTTCTTCTAAGAGTTGTTAAGAGAGGAAGAGAAGTGAGAGATTTTTTCTTCAATACATCTTTAAAGAGAAAATCAAGAGTCTTGTAAAGAGGGAAAGAGTCCAAGAGAGGCTACAAGGGATTTGCTTTAAGAAAGAGTTACAGATAAGTGGTGTTTGTTCATTATTGTTGTGTAAACTTTCTTTTATTTATGAAATTTATATTTTATTGTATCATCTCTTGAGGTCTGAGTAGTTTTCTTTGTCTTTCTCTCTACTCTGAGATATAGTGAAATGAAGAGATAATTTGGATGCGCCAATTTTATAATTTAAAAATTGTTTTGATGATTTTTCCACTCTGTTCTTAATTTGATTTTCGATCTGGCCAATTGAAATGTTAAAATCTGTTGTGAAACATATTATCTAGGAAATGTAGTGTGAGTTCTATAACAAAGTGAGAATCACATTCAATTCTATGAAGGAGTGTTTTGTTCATGGAATTAGGTGCCAATAAATAGAGAAATATATATTATTGGGTAAAGAATTGGAAGTTTTAGGGTGACAGACTCTCAATTTGGTTTTAGTGTTTAAGAACTAAAGAAAGAGTTAGCCTTCAGGGGAATGGAAGTGGGAGCTCTGGTGTGAGAGACAGTTTCCTCCCAGCCTAACCATAGATTTAGAGACTAAACCTAAGATGAGCCAAAGATTGTCTATAACACTTGACTAAGGGTAGAGAATTAAAATTGCTCCTATTTGGCACAATACATATTCAAACCATTTATCTCTCTCATTTAACCAAAAACTCATTGTAGTGGGAAAGATGTTTTCTCATAGTTGATAACTTCTTCACAGAAGCATAGTTTGGTAGTTATAGTTTAACTTTACTTTACACTCTTGCTAGTAGTTGATAATTTAGTTCTGATAGCACCTTAATCATTTGAAATTAGTATAGTATACTTTTTTTATTATTGTGAAATTCCTAATATAAATTACCATCTCGAATTTAAACCTTCCCTCTGGGATTACTATTTGGGGCTTAAACAGAAAGTCCTGCATTACTTGATAATGATACGTATACTTGCATAGAATCCCAACATAAATTGCTTTAATTTCCTATTTATAAATAACAAACCATATTTTTGGCATCGCTACAAAGTGGAGTAAATTTTTTTAATTTTACACAACTATAATTTTTGGGATCAAGTTTTTGGCGCCGTTGCCGGGGAAGGTAACGATAAATTAAATAAATTTGGTAAATTAAGAAATTTAGCAATAAATTTATATATATATAAAATAAAAATCATTAAAAAATCATAAAAAATCATTTAAGAGTATTTTTAAGAAAATTTTCTTTGCTTATTATATTTGTTTATGCGTAGTATTAGATATGAAGGTTTAGTATCTTACGATTTAGAATTAGAATGTACTATTAGAAATGTTTAAAAACAACAAAAAGAAATTAGAAATTTAAACGAAATGGTGAATAACTTAGATAATTCAATAAATGAAAATCTATAAAGACCTTTAAGAAATTATGCTAATCCTATAGCAGATGAACTTCACTTGATTATTCAAAATCCTGATGTTGCTGGTAATTCATTTGAGCTTAAACCTGTTATTATCCAAATGGTACAATATAATCAGTTTGGAGGAACACCTATTGAAGATCCTAACTTACATCTTGCTAGTTTTCTTGAAATATATGTTACTTTAAATATGATGGAGTGTCTAATGATGTTGTCAGGCTCAGAGTTTTTCCTTTTTCATAAAGGGATAAAGCTAAAGCTTGGTTAAATTCATTAGCACATTGATCTATCAGAACTTGGGGAGAACTATCTCAAATATTTTTAGCTAAATATTTTTCACCCTAAAAAACTACTAAGCTTAAAAATGATATTACATCGTTTTGTCAGTTCAAAGGGGAATCGATATATAAAGCCTGAGAAAGATTTTAAGATCTCCTTAGAAGATATCCACACCATGTTTTACCAGATTGATTAATAATTCAAACTTTTTACAATGGATTGGTAGGATCACTTATATCTATTGTAGATGCTACTTCAGATGGATCATTAATGTTAACATAGTTTGATGAAGCATATTCTTTAATAGATGAAATGACTACTAACAATTTTCAATTGCCCTCTGAATGGGTAAATCCAAAGATAGTAGCTAGTATTCATGATTCTGATGGGATGTCTTTTTTAGCATCTCAAATTGCTGCTATATCAAAAATGATTGATCAAATTGGAGTGAACTATTCTCAAATACTACCAATGTTAGAGGAAAATTCATTAGGTCAGATAAGTGATAATCAATCATCTTATGAAACTTTGAATGCTATAAATTGAATTAATAATCCCTATTCTAATTATTATAATCCTAGATAAAAAATCACCTTAATTTTAGTTGGAATAATTATAACAATTCGGTAAACCCCATAAGAAATTCAAATAACCAAGGTAATCCTAACTATAAACATTATTATCCTTTTGGATTTAACAATAACTCACAAGTTAAAGAGAACAAGTTGACTATGGAAGAAGTAATGTTAAACATGGGAAATCATATACAAAATATAGGGGCTGCAATAAGGAATATTGAAAATCAATTAGGATATATTTCTACTGCACTTAGTAACACACCTTTGAGAATTTTTCCAAGTATTATTGAAGTTAATCCAAAAGATCAGAATAAGGAACGAATTAAAGTTATTCAATTACGAAGTGGAAAAGAAGTGGAAATAAGAATCCAAAGAGAAACTAAAGTTGAGGAAGAGAAGGTAGAAATTGAAAGCAAAAATGATGAAAATAAACCAATACAAATTCCTTTAGAAAAACCGTACCTCCATTTCCTCAACAATTGAAACAGAAGAATAAAGATAAAAAATTTACAAAAGTTTTGGAAAACCTTAAAAAGTTAATGATAAATATTCCTTTCATTGAATATTTGGAACAAATGCCAAGTTATGNTTTGGAGGCGGATAACCTCTGCTACCACCGCAAAATAAGTTATACAATTCGTCAATTTATGGGTTGGTCTCCTTTGAAGGTAACTGCTTTGGGATACCCGATAATAATGGGTTAGATGGAGTAACTTATATTTTGAGATAAGCTCAATAAAGTGAATCAAACCAGCCAGGCACAAATGTCTTCAAAGAGAAAACTACTCTTCCACCTTCACATCTTCATCTTCCTCAAAATCAAATTCACCACCACTTGCCCCTCCATGCACCTAACAATCCCCTACAACCCAAAATACTCTCCATTCGTGCCTTACAAGCTAACTTCCATGAAGAGGAGCCACTCACACTTAAAGAGCTCTACCTTCTCTCAAGCATTACAACCTAGAATCAAAGCAGCTGAGAAGGGGTTGAAAGCTAGCAAAGAAGAGGATTTATGATTACCTAGTTTGACATCGTTCTTGGTTACGGAAGAAGAAGGCACAGGGTGCTTCATGAGAAGGATCCAGAACGGTGGGCGGGACGCTAGGGCAGAAGGCAGGAAGTGTACACAAGACAATAAGATTGCGAGGTCAATTTCACGACTTGCTTTCTACTGGCTTCAATAATGTGTGGCCACAAAGTTGGCATCCAAACGACACAGCGTCGCGGTTTGAGGCTGTGCCACATGAAAAAAATGGCCCAAAACAGACCCCAAGTCAAGCTCAGTCGAACTCCCGCACAGAGAAGCATCCTACGATCCCTTCTCTTCCCCAAAATCACTAGTCGTTCAAACCCTCTTCCTCCTTTTACTGGGGTAGGGTACTAGGGCTTCCCTTCATCTCGGTTTGGTTGAGTAGAGCACGGTAGGTCGTCATTTGTATGGAGGATAGCTCGACACATCTTCTTCCGAATGACCGATGAAAACAAGCAAGGAAGCTTGATTGAGTGTCTCTTTTGAGTGAGAATGGTTCTTGCGTGTTGTTTGCGACTTAACGAGCTCTCAAAAGCTTGATTAAGAATTCAATAAGCCCCACAAGGCCTATCGTCGATGGCAAAGGTATGCATGTAAGGAACACATCTGCTCTTCATCCTTTCTCTCTTCTTTTCTTCTTCTTCAGCTTCTTCTTCTTTCTTTGTCTCACTCTCTTGATCTCTCATGCTCCCTCCGTCTCTCTCATTCTTTCTCTCATTTTCTCTGTCTCTCTCACTAGGTTTGAATGAGTTGAGACAAGGAATAATCCTCATTCTTAACTCCCCCATGAAAGGTGAGCTTCTCATTCGAACAATACCTTTTGTGTAGGTGTTATGAATAGGTAAATATATTTTTCCTAATTAAATCATTTTTTTTAATTTTAATTTTTTAATTGTTTATTATTATAATATAAATAATCATGTGATATGAAATAAGATTTAATATATGAAAAATAAACAATTTGTCTGCTCATATGTGGCTTATATATGATACACAAAAAATATATGCATATTTAGACCTATATTTTATACTCATTTTTGGTGATACTGCGCTTTAAAGGAGCGTATATTTCATGCTTTATTGCAGGTTGTTGATTTTTAGGACTTGAAGCAAAAGGAAGCAAAAGGGATGGAATTTGTAGTCAAAATGACATTTTTGATAAAATACTCAGCGCCAGGATGAATTCCGATGGCGTAAACCTACAGAGCAGAGGCCAGACTATACTCAGTGCTGACGGTGCCAGAAGCAGCGCCGACGATGCCATTTAACAGAGAGTTCACAGGCCACTGGCGCCGATGGCGCCTGAATGGGCTCCGACGACGCCAATGTCAGTGCAAGACCTGTTTCTAAAAGATTCGATGAATATGGATGTTTTTTGAAGGGTTTTTGGATGCAATTATTGGAAAACTGATATTAGGCTCTATTTAGAGTGAAAATTGATCAGAAAAGACTCCCCTTCACCCCTTCGACCGCTTTCCACTCTCTTCCACGCTATTTCACATTCTTCATAGCCACTTAGAGTCCATTAATCATTTATTTCCTTAGAGTGTTGAGTTTTTGTGGTAAGTTTAAGTGTAAATTTTTCTCTAAGAGTGTTAGAGAGGGAGAGAAGTGAGAGATTTCTTCTTCTTGCATCTTCTAAGAGAGGCTACAAGGGATTTGCTTTGAAAAAGAGTTTCAGATAAGTATTGTTTGTTTATTATTGTTGTATGAACTTTATTTATATATGAAATTTGTGCTTTTTTGTATCTTCCTCATGAAGTCTGAGTAGTTTCCTTTATCTTTCTCCCTACTCTGAGATATAGTGAAATGAAGAGATAATGTGGATGTGCCAATTTAAAATATAAAATAAATGGTGATAGTTTTTCAACTCCGTTCTTAATTTACTTTTATATCTGGCAAATTGAATTGTTAAAATCTGTTGTGAAATATATGATCCGAGAAATGGAGTATGAGTTATACAACAAGAGTGAGAATCACATTTAATTCTATGAATGAGTATTTCATTCATGGAATTAAGTGAAAATAAATAGGAAAATATACTTTGTTGGGTGTAAAATTGAAGATTTTAGGGTGACAGTTAAAATCCCTAATTCGGTCTTAGTGTCTAAGAACTAAAGTGAGTATTAGCCTTCAGGAGAAAGGAAGTGAGAGCTTTGGAGTGAGAGCCAATATCCTCCTAACCTAACCACAAATTTAGGGAGTAAACCTGAGATTAGCCAATGATTTTCTATAAGACTGAATCAGGATAGAGAATTAAAATTGCTCTTATTTGACACAATACATATTTAAACCATTTATCTCATCTCATTCTACCAAAAACTTATTGTAGTGGGAAAAATGCTTTTTCATATTAAAAAACTTCATCACATAAAACATAGTTTAGTAGTTATTGTTTAAACTTTACATTTTAGTTTTGCTAGTAGTTAATAATTTAGTTTTGATAGTATCTCAAACAATTCAAAATTAGTGACGGTAATTTCATTTTATTTACGTGAATTTCCTAGTTAATTTATCATTTCAAATTTAAACCTTCCTCGTGGGATCGATATTTGGTGCTTAAATAGAAAGTTTTATATTACTTGATAACGATACGTATACTTACGTAGAATCTCAATATAAATTGCTTAAATTTCTTATTCATAAAACAACAAATCAAGTTTTTGGCATCGTTGTAAAGCGAAGTCAACTTTATAAGTTTTACGCAACTATATTTCAGGATCAAGTTTTTGACGTCGTTGCTGGGGAATGTAACAGTAAATTAAATAGATTTGGTAATTTAGAAAATTTATAGATAAAATATAAAATATAAAAAAATTATTATTAAAAAAATCAAAAAATCATAAAAATTAATATATATATATATAT
>JXCR01090218.1:0-18642 GCA_002079205.1 Phalaenopsis hybrid cultivar
TCTCATCTTCAAAGTGGAGTCATAACTAATCACCATAAATGTTCTATTGATATAAAGATATTCAAGGATGAAACACCCTCCTTTGTTCTACATCAACTTAAGAGAAAAAATTTGTATAACTCTTCCATAATTCAAGCCTTGGTCACCTCTTTCTTATTTTAAAATTTCTTTTTCTCATAAGGCGCCTAAAATTAAGAAAAATGAGAGAAAATGATGTGTATCCAAAATACTTGCAATGAAGATGCTACATTAAAAGAGAGGAGGTGCCACCATACATGGAAGAGAGAGAAAGTGGTCGAATTTCATAATGCATTGGTTTAAAGGGTTCAGCCATATCATAAATGGTTCCATTTTAATTATGAATGTTGACATTTTATTTACAATGATGATGAAAATAAATAAGAAACATATATCGTTTTTATTTGGTTCCCTCAATATATTCAACAATTGCATGGCAATCTTGATGAAATTGTGTCGCAACAATTATTTGATCTCTCTTATTTTAATTGTTGAACCTCTATTACNTAATAAAATTTTTAATTTTATATGAAAAATTAAATACTCATTTGAATTTTTAGTTTTTTAATTAATATAAACAAGCCAAATATAAATCAAGTATGAACATTAGAAATTTTAAACAAACTATAAATAAATATACATGGGAAAACCAATCTCAAGCTCGAACTGAACATGAATAACTTATAAGCCGACCAAGCTAAAGTCAAAATCATGACATACTCGACTCGGCTTGATTACAGACCTAATCCCCATCTATAAGAACTAGAGAGAAATTTGTTTCAGCAACATATACAAAGTGAACAGAAATATAGTAGCTATACATACAAGTGAGGAGAAAAGTAGACTGGCTACTATTTCATTTGCAAACATAATCATTAACATTTATGTTCCCCCATTTTGCAAATATTGTTTTATCATATATTGAGCTTTATATTTCTTTGCCTTTGTCTTTAGCAGATCACAAATCTTATATTGTACTTTAAAATGAGTTTTACTGACCCATATAAGAGACAACATTGGTGCACTAAACTTCTTGAGTTGAAAGAAGTGAAGTTTGTGAGACAACCTTTAGATTACTAAACTTCTAGCACAGGTGAAGGCTAGCAATTGGCATAGACTAGTTTGATGGCTGAACCACGTACAAACTTCTATATGCTGCACTATAATTTACATTTTCAGCACTTTTTTTTCCCAGTTGCATAAATTATAGCAAATTATTAGATTACACAAGAAATTTAATATTTGTATGACTCACTTCTATTCTATATCAAATTAAAATTAGGCCTCCGTCAAATTACAGAAAAAAAACAGAAGGTTGATTCAAAAAGGCCATCCAATTTCGTTTGGGGTTACGTATCAGTTACGGCGGCATTTTGAAAACGCCGCTTAACCATTTAAAAATTGCATTTGAGCAACTTATCTAAAAACTCGAAGCTTATCTAAACACTCAGTTGATTTTTTACATTAAACGCGGCATGCGGGTCGAACCCCGCAGTTTGCGTTTCCTGACAAGCGGCTTAGCTGGATAAGCACAAGCTGCCCCAAACGGACGATGAATTAGGGTTTGTAGTGCGCCAAAGATGCAAAAAGGGGGGAGAAAGGCCAAAGAGAGTATAACGTTCTGATTAGGCTAGCGGACTATAATAGAAGAGCACGTGTGAAAAGTTGGTGAGGCAGAGATGGGCAGCAGGGAATAAATAACTAGCCAGATAAATGTGGGTGACCACGATGGGCAAGTCCACAGGTTGGCCGAACATAGTTGAGCCAGATGCCACCATGCAAACTTGATAATCTTAGAAGACACAAGTGATTGGCATGGTCATGCTTTTTCCCCTTATATATCAAATGTGCGGTAAGAAACTGAGAGCAACAACATAAGTGTAATATTTTTTTTTCTTTTTTGTGAATTACTTATTGTTTGGGGGAAAAAAAATAGAAGATGAAGATCAATCACAACTCTCAAGGATAAAGCTGCTACACAATACGAATACGCACCTCTCCCTCTATCTCTTTTCCGTTGTGTTTTTATTATTATTTTTATTTTTATTTTTTTTAATTTTTTTGCAGCTTCGGAAGCAATATGAAAGAGTTTGAATAAGTGTCATTGGGACAAAACTGTAAAAATTAAATCAATCCTAGAACATACATTATATTTACCAGCAACCGGACCTTCCAAGCTTGATATTTAACTATTCAGGACTTCCGTATACATACATCAAGCAGCATGCTACCTTATAAGAAGTTATATGGTTGACAAGCATCATGTGATAAGCATATGAAATCAGGGCCAATTAGAAAATTCAAACACTTTGTAAACAATTTCAATACCAGTGGGAATCTGCCATATAAAGAGCAGAACATTCAATGCGTTCAATGCAATGTGCAGATTTCTGGCTGTTTCATTTCCCTTCTGCATCTGAGGAACAAGTGCTGCTGCCAGCGCCCATAAGGTCGTGATCCCTACAAATCAACCTTACAAATCAGCCACACAAATGTTATGTATCAAAAACCAACAAACCAATAAAGTAAGCGCTGATGTGGTTGCTGGTAAACAGAAAATCTGCTTTAGAAACTGATGCCTTTATTTTAATTTATTTTGAGAGAAGAAAATTATCACTTTTGAAGGCATTTTGACAAGGTTTGTAGACTTCGAAGTTAATGTTGGTGTCTCGATGTATCAAATTAAATGATAGATTTAATGAGCTTACTTATTTCTTAAAATATGGTTTCTAACATCAGGCAATCACACAAACTCTAGGTAAAACTGATGATCTACTATTCATTTCATTCATAACGACACCCTACAATATATAATGATAGATCTTAGAGATAAGGTGCAGTAATACCAACAGAATAAGGAAGAGAATTGATAGTTTCATCATTCGTGAGCATATATCTATACTAAAACTTAGAAAATACAATTTTCATAAGCCTTTGGTATTCTAAAAGCATATCAATACATATCACGCAAAATTTTATTATATAAATTTCAAACTGTATTGAAAGAAATGAAATAGAGACATTGTTTTCTAGTATGAAGCAAACTCTTACCCTGTATACCCGCCCGTTCTAACAGTTTTTAGCTACATATCTGGCTAGCTATAAATAATTTTATATCTCAAACATCAATATGCCACCAAATTTTATAAGCTAAGAAAATTAGTATATCCTTGCCAATGCATCTTGAAAAAACTTAATGGAAGCAATTTAAAACTCTTCTTTCTCAATGAAGGAGCGTCCATACTAGCATGTACCAAACTTTTGATATCCGCTTTAAGAACTTCTTAATCATAAATTTAGCAATTTATAAATAATTATATATCTTGTTACAAAATATTTTAATAAAACGTTGTATCTTACATTTTATCTTCGAACTAACATCTGATTACCATTAAAGCAGGGCGAAGAAAGAGGAATATAAGAGAAATCACGAAAAGGATGGTCTGGATCACTGAGGTGTCTTTTTAATCATAAAAATGAATGGATTACTGTGATAACTGATTAAACATATAGGATATATGTTTAAGCCATACCTGGATATAATTCTATACCAAAAGTACGTAGGGAAAAATTGTTCTGACAATAATGTAGTATCATGCATATACATTACCATTACAGTGTCATCATGTAACTAATTTGCATTATACCGAACGCTGGCATGTTATGAAGAGCAAACAAATTTTATTAAAGTGCTCCAAAAAAAATTGATTACCACCAGCGGATTGATAGCGCTAACTCAAGGAATTAAACAATTAGTATCAGATAACTATGTTCTCTAGCATTATTAAGAAACTGCATCATCATGCCTTGTTAAACCGCAATATACAAGGTAAATTCTAAGAATTTGAGCAATCCCATCAATGTAGCATGTTATTGTCAATCTTAGCTTAAATTCCAGCTCACATGAAATCCGGAGTTGAGTACTATTCAAGTTGCAAACCGAATCAACAACTATTAACCAAATGTTACTATAACCATAGTTAGAGGACTTAAATCTCTTTATGTCCGAGCCAATTGGCCATTTAAAATACCCAGTTGTAGCCTTTGGAAAGCATTAGATATGGCAGTTCCTAATTTGTTATTGATAGGAAATATCAAGAAACAATTCTCAACTTCACACATTGGAAACTAAATCACACCGCGGAATAATAGAATAGCACCAATTCAAGGAAACTGGAACAAAGAATTAAATAGAAAGCACAATCAAAGCAACCTAAAATGCATAGGAGAATTTTATGTGAAAAAATCCGAGAAACGGAAAAAAACACAGAGCCACACCGCCAAAAATTTCACTATGAAATTTAGAATGTTTTTACAAAGAACTCACACTAGTTTTTTTTCTTTACGTAAAGAAATTTACAAGATTTACTCTATAATCTTCTCTCTCTGATCTGAAGCAAAAATCACGTTGGATCACTGAAATCCACCTCTTCGACTCTTATCACCTTCACCAGTATGCTTGTCGAAGAACACATAGGAAGAAACCCCCACTCATATTACTTACGCTGCTTGAATTTGAACTTAAAGCCAAAAATTTTGTGAAACTGTCCATGGCGCATATGTGCCAAGCTTTTTGTCGCGCAACGCCTAAGTTGGGTGCTTAGGCGCCCAAAGGCTTGTGCCTATGCGCCAACTTCATTGTGCCCACGATAAGTGAGCGCATATATGCCAAATAGGTGGTGCATATGTGTCGGTTTTTCTGTTGTCGAGCTCATATGGTGGGCGCATATGCGCCCATAAGCTAGCGCATGTGTGCCAACTTCTCTGTTGCTTGGACTGCTTTGGCCCCACATCATAACAATCTCCCACTTAGAGATGATAGCATCGAGCACCAGTCCTCTATATCTGCACCTTTATCTGAATTACCTTCATAGTAACGTACCATGGTCACGTACGTCGTGTGGCTCACCACTGATCTCAACCTTCAACTAAAATCAAGCGTAGCTTCAATTTCTCAATAGTCACCACCTCCGTGAACATATCCACTGGATTTTGAGCTGTGTGTCTTCTCCATGAACAACTGCTCAACTTCAAGAAGAGAGCGAATAAAATGATACCTCATGTGAATGTGTTTCGTCCTGGCATGAAAAGCAGCATTCTAAGCAAGATGGATCACACTCATAATGTCACTGTAGATTTTTTAAATCTCCTGCTCTTTGCCCAATTCTGCCATGAAACTATGTAGTCATATCATCTCCTTGTTAGCCTCAGTGATAACAATATATTCGGTCTTTATGGTTGAAAGTGCAACGATCTTCTGCAACTTGGAAGCCCAACTCATCATTGTATTCCCTAGTGTAAAGATATATCTCTTTATACTCCTACTATCCACATCTCCTGTCATATCTAAATCTAAAATCCTTGTAGAATGATCCCTGCACTTCCATAGCAAAGTATCATATTGACTGTTCCCCTCAAATACTTAAGAACCCACTTTATCCCCTCTTAATGATGTCTACCTGGATTGCCCATGTACTTGCTGACCACTCTCAATGCATATGCAATATGTGGTCTGGTACAAATCATCGCATACATCAAAATTCCAATAGCTGAAGCATACGGAGTTCTCTCCATTTGTGTTTGCTCCGCTCAGAGTTAGGCGATAGCTCTTGAGATAGTTTGAAGTGACTACCTAAGGGAGCGCTAACTGGTTATGCCCCACTCATGTTGAAACTCTGTAACATCTTCTCAAAATACTCCGCCTAAGACAACTTCAGTGTTCCTACATTCATGTCCCTGTTGATTCTCATCATGAGAATCTTTCTGGTTGGACCAAAATCCTTATCTCAAAACGAACTTGATAATTGTTTGTTCAGGTCCCTGTTATTCTCCATATATGCCCCTATAATTAGCATGTCATCCACATACAAAATAAGAAAAATATAACTGTTATTGAAGTGTTTGATGAAGCAACAATGGTCAACTTGACACTTCAGGTACTCATTATCTGACATGAACCTGTCAAACATTTTGTACCACTATCTCAGGGTTTGCTTCAAGCCATAGAGACTCTTCTTCAATCTGTAGACCAAACCTTCTTTGTCTGAAACCTTGTAACCTTGTGGTTGCACCATCTATAGCTCCTTCAGATCTCCATATAAGAAAGCTGTTTTTACATCTATCTGCTCCAAATGTAGATCTTTTTCTGCTGCCAAACTCAGCATAACTCTAACAGTCATCTTCACCACTAGGGAGAAGATACTTGTGCAATCCACTCCCTTCCTCTGCTGGAAACCGTTCACAACAAGTCTTGCCTTATAAAGCTTGCCACAATCTGACTCCTCTTTTAATCTGTAGACTCACTTGTTGTGTAGTGCTCTTTTGTCATTTGATAGTACCATTAAATTCCAAATCTGATTTGACTCCAAATATTGTATTTCTTCATCCATGGAAATCTCTCACTCCTTGAGTAGCCTTTTCAAAGCATTCTGTTTCACCACTATTCGTTAACAACAAATAGAGAAAAGAAGAAGAATACATGTGTACTGGTCATATTACTCTTCTGGATGTTCTAGCTTTTGTAATAGGTAACTGAGAAACTTCTAGTGCTCCTTCTGGCTGAGCACTTCTTTCTCTATCCTCCTGATCACCAGTATCTTCTATCTCACTTAAGTTATGACACAATCTTTGTACACTCCATTTCATTGAAAATGACATCTCAGCTCTTAATGAATTTGTGATTCTGATAATACCAAAACTTATACCCAAATTCATCTGAGCTATATATCCAATGAAGGTGCACTTGACAGATTTCAAGTCAGCTTCATCTTGGACGCTGCATCAACATGCACGTATGCAAAACACCCAAATACTCTTTAATGAGATAGGCATATATTTTTTGTCACTCCAGGCTTTTACAGGTAATCCTTCCTCTAAAGGTACTGATGTACTACGGTTAATTACATAAATTGCAGTGTTTACTGCTTCAACCCAAAATTGCTTTGGCAAGCCAACATGCAGACTCATCCTCTTAGCATGCTCCGTGATTATTCTATGAATGCGCTCAACTACACCATTCTGCTGCGTTGTCCTTGGAACAATGAACTCATGCATGACTCATTCTGTAGCACAGAAATTTGTGAACTCTTGATCACGATACACGCTTCTATTATCTGATCTGAGATAATTCAACTTCAAGCATATTTCATTTTCTAGCATAGCCTTCCACTTATTAAATATTTCATATACAACAGATTTTTGCTTTAAGAAACAAACTCATCTTTTTCGTGTGATCATCAATGAACATATGCCAAAATAGCGAGAATCTCCAATGGACTGAACTGGAGTAAGACCCCATACATCAGCATGCACTAACTTTGATTTCTTTAATTTCACCTAAATCCACTATCAAAGATTGAGTGTTGGTTAGGGACAACACCAAAAAGTCATTTTGGATTTCACCAGTGGAGACATCAGTACAAAAACTACTTTCCTGTCCTCCACCACCAACTTTCCTAGGAGCTTTGCAGTCCTTCTTGAAATGCCCATTCTTACCATAATTCCAGCATTATCCTCTGCTTGACTTGGGCTTTCCTTTTTTGGACTTAGATCTGCCTCTGCTAATATTCCTGTCTAGTTTCATTCTCTTTTTATAAGCATTCAACGCAAAACCTAAAGATCCACCATTCACCTTTTCTGCGAACTTTTTCATTCAACATTAGACTCACGATATCATTGAAGTTTAACTTTGAAGTCTCTAAAGAATTACTCACTGTCGTTGCCAAACCATCCTAGTTGTCCAGCAATGAAGATAGTATCGTCAGTGCTCTAACCTCATCCTCAAACTTGATCCCCACAAAACAACTGGCCCGTCACTGTATTGAAGTTATTGAAATGTTATGTCAGTGCACCATCTTCCACCATCCTCATATTAAATAACTTCTTCATCAGAAAAAAAACCTTATTAGAAGCAGAAGATTTTTCGTACATCTTGCCCAGTGCCACCATGAGATCCATCATAGTTTTCGCATTCACAATGTTGAACGCAACAGATGATAAAAGTGATAACCAGATTAGATCCAATGTTGTTCGATCCAACACTTCTGATTCCTCCACAGGCATAGACTTGGGCTTTCTTGTGATTCTTTGTAGTGGAAAATATAATTTTTAATGATATAGCAAATCCTACACCTGCATCTTCCAGAAAATGAAGTTTGTCCCTGAGCATCTCCACTTTGAAACTTGATTTTTCGGTCATTGCTCCCACTCGAATCGAACCCCGCTTTGATGCCAGTTTGATAGGAAATATCAAGAAATAATTCTCAACTTCACCGGGATTTAGGATCAATTAGAAACTAAACCACACAGCAGAATAAAATGATCACACGAATTCGAGAAATCCAGAACAAAGAATTAAATATAAAACATAATCAAAACAACAAGAAATGCACATGAAAATTTTACCTGGAAAAACCCATGAATGGGAAAAAACCACGGAGCCACACCACCTAAAATTCTACTATGAAATTCATAATTTTTTTTACAATGAACTCACAATTGTTTTTTCTCTACACAAAGAAACTTACAGGACTTGCTTCACTATCTCCCCTCTCCTATCCAACACAAAAATCACGCTGAATCACCGAAATCCACCTCTTCGACTCTTCTTACCTTCACTGGAATGTTTGTCAAAGAACACACAGGAAGAAACTCCATGCCCTATTACTTACGTCGCTTGAATTTGGATTTAAAACTAAAACCCGTGTGAAACTGCGCATATGCATCAAGCATTCTGTTGCGCAACGTTTAAGTTGGGCGCTTAGACCCCCAAAGGTTGGCGCCTATGCGCCAACTTCACTGTGCCCACGATATGTGGGTGCATATGCACTAAATAGCCAGTGCATATGCATTGGCTTTTCTGTGTCGTGCCCATATGGTGGGCGCATATGCGCCAACTTCACGGCTACTCGGGTTGCTTTGGCTCCACACCATAACAGTTATTGACGTTTATATGTTTGCAGAGATGTGCTCTTTTTGCCTAAGATTTTTTACCGTTTAAGTACAACAAAGAAAATGGCAGACAGGTGATTCTAAACACATTCTCACATGCACTATTATTTTGAAGGAAATAACTGGAATTTTGATCTAACAAAACCACTAGCCAAATTCGGGTTGGTCTTGGAGAGAATTTTATTTTGTGTTAGAAGGTCCTATAAATTCCCTTGAGACTCAGTTATCTCTGTTTCACCTCTTGAGGCACCTTGATGAAGGATGGCGGTTTTTACCGTTAAAGTACAACAAAGAAAATGGCAGATAGGTAATTCTAAACACATTCTCACATGCACTATTATTTTGAAGGAAATAACTGGAATATTTGATCTAACAAAACCACTAGCCAAATTCGGGTTGGCATTGGAGAGAATTTTATTTTGAGTTAGAAGGCCCTATATATTCCATTGAGACTCGGTTATCTTTGTTTCACCTCTTGAGGCACCTTGATGAAGGATGGCGGGGAATCTCATTTAGTTATTTATGAAGAAGTGATTATGGAGTAAAGCAATGATTAATTTGGTAATCATGAGTATAGAATGTATAAATATTTAATGAAGAATTATTCACCATAATTTGTAGTTGAATGAACATAAACTAATCAGATGGATCAATGAAGGCATTTAGGAGTTGATCTTGGACATAGTGGAACAAAGGAAGAACGCCAAACCTTGACATTTAAGAAACAGATTAGCGGNACAACTTACCAAAGTTCCCGAAAAGAGAGAGCTTCCAAGCTCTACTTCAAAAAATGTCAAAAGCATTCTACAATATACAACCTAAGCTATTTTCTAATAAAATGATACCACATATTTATAGTTATTTCAAGATAATTACTTCAATAAAACAAACTAATTTTATGGTTAACCATGTGCTCTATGAATTTAAATGTTCCAATTAAATCTTCATTTGTGTAATTCCTCCAAAAATCAAGTCTTGCATAGAGATGCGAGAATGTTCCAAATTTTATCATTCAAGGGGCCAACCAAATAATTTTAGGATTTAAATTTTGAATTGCCTCTAGGCTTCATTTATATAACCCTCCATAATTCAAGCCTTGGTCTCGTCATTTGAATTTTAAATTTCCATTTCTTCATGAGAAAACTTGAATTAAGGAAATGAGTGTGAATGATGCTTTGGCTGAAACCTTGCATGGGATACCATTTTAAGAGAGTAAAGGTGCTAACATATAGAAAAGAGAGAAAACGGTTGAATTTCTTAATTCATGATCTTGAAGATTTTGACTTATAGCGTGAATGGCTTCATTTTGATTGTTAATGCAAATATTTGCTTGAAAGTAATGATGGAATTAAATAATGAGCACATATCATAATTATACGGTGATCAATGTCCTCTTTGTGATGAATAATTGCATGCCATTCTAGGTGATAAAATTGTGTTACAATAACTATTTGATCTCTCATCTTCAAAGTAGAGTCATAACTAATCACCATAAATGTTTTATTGATATAAAGATATTCAAGGATGAAACACCCTCCTTTGTTCTACATCAACTTAAGAGAAAAAATTTGTATAACTCTTCCATAATTCAAGCCTTGGTCACCTCTTTCTTATTTTAAAATTTCTTTTACTCATAAGGCACCTAAAATTAAGAAAATGAGAGAAAATGATGCGTATCCAAAATACTTGCAATGAAGATACTACATTAAAAGAGAGGAGGTGCCACCATACATGGAAGAGAGAGAAAGTAGCGAATTTCATAATGCATTGGTTTAAAGGGTTCAGCCATATCATAAATGGTTCCATTTTAATTATGAATGTTGACATATTATTTACAATGATGATGGAAATAAATAAGAAACATATATCGTTGTTATATGGTTCCCTCAATATATTCAACAATTGCATGGCAATCTTGATGAAATTGTGTCGCAAAAATTATTTGATCTCTCTTATTTTAATTGTTGAACCTCTATTACATCAATCTTGCGGACAGGACTAGAAAGATAGTTCAGGAAAAACTTGAATTATAGAAGTCAACTTTAGAGTCTAAAGGCTCTCGTTTCAGTAGAACTAAAACTGAATACATTGAATGTAATTTTAGTNGTGGCAATCTTGATGAAATTGTGTCGCAACAATTATTTGATCTCTCTTATTTTAATTGTTGAACCTCTATTACATCATTCTTGTGGACAGAACTAGAAAGATAGTTCAGGAAACACTTGAATTATAAAAGTCAACTTTAGAGTCTAAAGGCTCTCGTTTCAGTAGAACTAAAACTGAATACATTGAATGTAATTTTAGTAGAGTAGTAGATCTAGTGGCGGGGTTGTAACTATGGGTGATCAAGTCATTAAAAGGAGTGAATATTTTAGATATCTCAGGTTTATTGTTCAAAGTGATAGTGGTATAGATAGGAATTTTATTAGTAGATTTCAAGTTAGATGATTAAAGTGAAGGAATGTATCAGGTCTATTGTGTCATAAAAAAATACCACTTAAAATTGAAGAAAAATTTTATAAGACTGTGGTAAGAACTGTAATGCTTTGTGGCATAGAATATTGGCCGATAAAAGAAAAGCGAAAAATTAAGTATTACTGAGATGAGAATGCTCAGGTGAATGAGTGGCTTTACACTTAGAGACAAAATGCAANGTAACTATGGGTGATCAAGTCATTAAAAGGAGTGAATATTTTAGATATCTCAGGTTTATTGTTCAAAGTGATAGTGGTATAGATAGGAATTTTATTAGTAGATTTCAAGTTAGATGATTAAAGTGAAGGAATGCATAAGGTCTATTGTGTGATAAAAAAATACCACTTAAACTTGAAGAAAAATTTTATAAAACTGTGGTAAGACCTGTAATGCTTTATGGCATAGAATATTGGCCTATAAAAGAAAAGAGAAAAATTAAGTATTACTGAGATGAGAATGCTCAGGTGAATGAGTGGCTTTACACTTAGAGACAAAATGCAAAAAGAATATATCCGTGAAAGGATTAGAGTAGCTCCAATGGCAGAAAAGATCATAGAGAGTTTCCTTCAATGGTTTGTTCACATTAAATTTCAACCATCTGATGACTCAGTTAGTAGAGTAGATGTTTTAGATTTGACTTATGTTAAGAAAGTTAGAGGAAGACCTAAAAAGATTTAGGCATATTATATAGAANTAGAAAGGATCATAGAAAGTTTCCTTCAATGGTTTGTTCACATTAAATGTCGACCATCTGATGACTCAGTTAGTAGAGTAGATGTTTTAGATTTGACTTGTGTTAAGAAAGTTAGAGGAAGACCTAAAAACATTTAGGCATATTAAATAAAAAAAATGATCTTAATTTATTAGAATTAAATGAAAACATGATACTCAATAAGATACCAAGGAGGAAAAGGATTTATGTAGTCGACCCCACTTAGTGGGATAAAGGCTTGTTGTTTTTCTTGTTGCTTATAAAATTTATTACATCACAGATATTCTCTTGATAAAGATGATAAAGGATAAAACATCTTCCATGGTTCCATATCTCTCTCCATCATCACCTGCCTTCAATTCATAGTATTCCACTTATGTCCTAGCCACACAAGCATTTTATAACTCTTTTCTATTTGTGTGTTTGTCTCATTTTTTTTTCTTCTCAAATAATTCATATATGGAATAAGAAGAATCAATAGAGATCCACATGAAAAAAGTGTAACACAGATTTCAATAAAAGATGATTTGATGTTTTCATCTATAAAGGAAGATATCATTATATGAGGTCTTGTTTGGCAAATAATTCACTGTTAGTAAACTTCAACAAAGAAGTGTTCGTGACTTCAAAACAACAAGCTTTACTTCATTAGAGTGAGGATTACAAAATCCAATTATGCCTAATTGCCAAATCTTGATTTGTTTATTTGTAGATCACACTAAAATCCTACTTAACAGAAAGAGATAAAGAAAAGAGCAGAGAAGTGAATAGTGGGAAAATGCCCCATAGATCTCAATAGAGTAGTAATTTGGGGCAAGGCAACTTAAGATTGTACACATGATACTCATGAATGTAGATATGATAAATGTGTGGTGATCAATATCCTATTTGTGTTGAATAATTGCATGTCATTCTTGATGATAAAATTGTGTTGCAATAATTCTTTGATCTCTCATCTTCAAAGTGGAGTCGTTAATGATCATCATAAATGTTCCCTTGATAAAGATAATAAAAAATGAAACATCCCCCTTTGTTCTACATCAGCTTAAGAGAAAAAATTTGTATAGCTCTTCCATAATTCAAGCTTTGGTCACCTTTTTCTAATTTTAAATTTTCTTTTTCGCATAAGGGGCCTGAAATTACAAAAATAAGAGAGAAAATGCTACTTATTCAAAAGTTTTGAAATGAAGATACTACATTAAAAGAGAAGTGCCACCATACATGGAAGAGAGAGAAAATAGCCAAATTTCATAATGCATGGACTTAAAGAGCTCAACCATATCATAAATGGTTCCATTTTATCTGTGAATACTGGCACATTATTATAGTAACGATGGTAATAAATAAGAAAAATATATCATTATTATATGGTTGTCTCAATATATTAACAATTGCATGCCAATCTTGATGAAATTGTGTTGTAACAATTATTTGAACTCTCTTATTTTTTTATTTTGAACCTTTATTACATCCTTTTTGTGGAAAAGAGTAGAGAAAGTTAAAAAATAAATATATAAATTACGGAGATCAACTTTAGAATTTAAAAGCTCCTTTTGAGTACATCTAAAACTGAATACATGGAATGTAATGTTAGTAGTGGTAGATCTAGTAGTGGGGTTGTAATTATGGGTGACCAATTCATTAAAAGGAGTGAGATTTTAGATATCTCAGGTCTATTGTTCAATGTGATGGTGATATAGATGGGGTGTTATTAGTAGAATTCAAGTTGGATTGTTGAAGTGGATGAATGCATAGGGCCTATATATTCCGAGATAAAAAAGTAGCACTTAGAATAAAGGAAATTTTTATAAGATAGTGGTGAGACTAAAAATACTTTATGGCACATATGTTGGCATGTAAAAGAGAAGCATAAAATCAAATTAAATGTTATTGAGATGAGAGTGCTTAGGCGGATGAGTGTCTTTACACTTAGAGTAAAATTTGAAATGAATTTATATGTGAAAGGGTTGAAGTAGCTCCAGTGGCAGAGAAAATTAGATAGAGTCATCATCAACCCAGTTAAGAGAGTATGCGTTTTAGATTTGACTTATGTTGAGAAAGGTAGAGGTAGACCTAAAAAGACTTGTCCATGTCATATAAAAAATAATCTTAATTTATTAGAATTAAATGAAAAAATGACACGCGGTCGGGTGCAATGAAGAAAAATGGTCCATGTAGCCAGCTCTATTTAGTGAGATAAAAACTTATTGTTGTAGTCGTTGATGTTTGTAACCTTTCTTACACCACAAAAATTCTCATGATAAAGATGTTAAATGATAAAACATCTTCCTATGTCCTATATCTCTCTTAGCCATCCATTAAATTCAACCCATAGTATTCTATTTATGTCCGAGCCAAGCACGCCTTTCATAATCCTTTTCCACTTGTGTATTTTTCTCATTCCTTTTTTTTCCAAAAAAAATTTATATACGGAATAAGAAGAAAAATAGAGATCCGCATGAAAAAAGTGAAACAAAGATGCCGGCAAAAGATGATTTGATGTTTTCTATCACAAGAGAAAGATGATTATATGAGGGGCAGATTGGAACATAATTCATTATTAGTACATTTCAACAAAAAAGTGCTTGTGACTCCAAAACAACAACAACCTTTTCTTCATTGGAATGAGGATTAAAAACTCCAATTAAGCCTAAGGATTATGGTTGTCACCTTATATTGAAATTAGGTTGGGGGTGATAGTTACATGCAGTGTGGAGGCTATATGTAGATAAAAAGCTCCTCCTTATGAAAGAGACATAAATATATTAATAGAAAGACAAAGATATTTCCTTATTGTCAAATCTTGATTTGTCTGTTTGTAGATTGCACTAAAACCCAACTTCAAAAAAGAGAGAGAAAGAGCAGAGAAGCAAGTTGTGGGAAAATGCCATAGAGTTCTCACAAGAATAGCGACTTGGGCAAGGCAACTTATTGTAACCCCGCTCAGAGACCAAGTATTAAGCACTATATGAAAGGCTACAAAATATATCACATGTAAAAAGTATAAAACAAGATCAATTCATTAATCACTGTAAAATATACGAGTGTAACATGTGAAGTTAGATTAGTACTAAACAAAGAAGAATTTGTTGGTTCTTGTAGTGGAAGTCATTAAGTATCTCCTATGTTTGGGCCACAGTGATTAAGCTTGGTCGGCCTAGTGAGTTTACACTAACTCTAGCAAGTTTTCTACGAGCTTAGTAGTTGAGCTTTCATTGAGACCAAAAGGTTGGTACACCTCATTGTGGACATTTAAGTTTTTCTAGAACCCAACCAACCAATTCACTCTTAGAGTATTTTGGGTATATATTTAATTCTCTAACTCTCTCATGTNTTCTATTTGTAGATTGCACTAAAACCCAACTTCAAAAAAGAGAGAGAAAGAGCAGAGAAGCAAGTTGTGGGAAAATGCCATAGAGTTCTCACAAGAAAGCGACTTGGGTCAAGGCAACTTACTGTAACCCCGCTCAGAGATCAAGTATTAAGCACTATAGGAAAGGCTACAAAATATATCACATGTAAAAAGTATAAAACAAGATCAATTAATTAATCACTGTAAAATATACTACTGTAACATGTGAAGTTAGACTAGTACTAAACAAAGAAGAATTTGTTGGTTCTTAGTGGAAGTCATTAAGTATCTCCTATGTTTGGGCCACAGTGACTAAGCTTGGTCAGCCTAGTGAGTTTACTCTACCTCTAGCAAGTTTTCTATGAGCTTAGTAGTTGAGCTTTCAATGAGACCAAAAGGTTGGTACACCTCATTGTGGACATGTAAGTTTGTCGAGAACCCAACCAAACAATTCACTCTTAGAGTATTTTGGGTATATATTTAATTCTCTAACTCTCTCATGTCTTTAGAGGTTGATTACTAAAAATATTCAGAGACTAATAGAAAAAAGTATCTTTTCTAAGTAAAAAAGTGAGATTTATTACAGAGCTCTTTTCCTTGAGTAATTCTATGCGCTGTCACGTCAAAATCAATGCTTTGTTTAACTTTGTAGGAGATAACTTTGTAAGAGATGGTTAGTGCAATAATGCAAATTTAACGTGCAAGTAAGAGGTAATGACAATAATTAAAAAAGTTGTTATTGATTTTATGCCTTCGTATTTTATTCATGTTAACATGACTACCTCTGTGAATGCGCGCGCACACACAAAGAAAAACAAATAAATAAATAAAAAGCAAGAGAAGCTTCAAATATTATATTTGCAAAANGTCAGAGACTAATAGAAAAAAGTATCTTTTCTAAGTAAAAAAATGAGATTTATTACAAAGCTCTTTTCCTTGAGTAATTCTATGCGCTGTCACATCAATATCAATGCTTTGTTTAACTTTGTAGGAGATAACTTTGTAAGAGATGGTTAGTGCAATAATGCAAATTTAACGNCTGATTACTAAAAATAGTCAAAGACTAATAGAAAAAAGTATCATTTCTAAGTAAGTGAGATTTATTACAGAGCTCTTTTCCTTGAGCAATTCTATGCGCTGTCACGTCAAAATCAATGCTTTGTTAAACTTTGTAGGAGATAACTTTGTAAGAGATGGTTAGTGCAATGATGCAAATTTAACGTGCAAGTAAGAGGTAATGACAATAATTAAAAAAAGTTGTTATTGATTTTATGCCTTCATATTTTATTCATGTTAGCATGACTACCTCTGTGAATGCGCGCACACACAAAGAAAAACAAATAAATAAATAAAAAGCAAGAGAAGCTTCAAATATTATATTTGCAAAANGTTGTTATTGATTTTATTAGCTTCGTATTTTATTCATGTTAACATGACTATCTCTGTGAATGTGCGCACACACAAAGAAAAACAAATAAATAAATAAAAAGCAAGAGAAGCTTCAAATATTATATTTGCAAAATTGAAAATATATGATTCTACAGATGTCCCCACATAGTTCTTGCAAGTCCTCATATATATATATATAGAAAAAACCCAAAGGCTAATTTATTAAAAAGAAAAAGATACAGAAAGATTATATGAGAGAGCTTAAAAAAAAAAACTCAACTCACACAATACAACACACACAAAACCCAAATAAAGCAAATATACATAAAGATAATAAACCAAAAAGCACTAAAGGGCGCAAAAGTGCTAGGGACGTCCCACTTTAGTCCTCTCTCTGCCTCTAGTTCTCAGAATTGAGTCTGCTAACAAATTAGTAAGATGAGTGTCATTGCCTGAAGTAACCAAAGTATCATCCATCAGATTTCTGAGCTCAAGTAGGTCTCCATTTTTCTTCTTCCTCCTCGATGTGTAGACATGTCATTCCTCATCCGATGATTGACTCATTTGATCAATAGATTGTTCCAAAGTTGATTGGACAGGTATAGGTTGTTGCACAACATGATCCTCATGAACCTGAGTGACAGTTACAGCTTGCTCGACCCGATGAGGCGGTAGTGAAACATTAGAAGTATTGTCACCTATATAACGGTGATAAGTTCTAGAGTAAGTGGGGTCTGAAGTATCTCTCTCTCACCCACGATAGAAGGTTCCAGAGACAACTGAATAGTTGTAATATTGTCTATAAGAATAGTGACGTCTTCGGGGGCATAGCATTCTTTTGATGATCAATATTGTCAATAACTTGGAGCTGATCAGGAAGAGATGAATCACTGTCTCTAGCGAAGCACTGTGTTTTTTTGGTCTGAGGTGTGGATGTAGATGGTGTCATTGAAAACTGAAGTGGTCGAACATACGACAATTTGAACAATATGAAAAAAAAAACTCAATCACTATCTTTTGTCAATATCCATGATAATGTGTGTCCAACCAAATTTTCTCAGAAGCAAATGAAGTAATGTCTCTTTCAACAAGTACTCTGGTTTCTGATGGACGGGAAAGATTAAAAGTAGGAATATCCGTTTTGAGTGGCTTATCATAAGTTGAGGCAATATCATACAAAACTTTTTGAGTAAAATAATGAAATTTCAGACCAGGGAGGCGAATTCAAACCCGAATGATCGGAGGTTCCATCTGAGGGTCAAAATTCACAGATCATTTCAGAATCTTCATTGCTCTGTTATCAATCCAGATTATCCTTCTAGCAAATAAACGCATGTAATCCTCTTCATTATTAATTTGTATAATAATGTGTCTTTCATCTAACAGTCCAATTTTTCACTCTCCAACTAGGTGCATAATCTCAAATTCCTTACAAATTAGCTCCATTTTGGGATGACCATACAGAAATTTCCTAACCAAATTCAGTCGACAGGAGGAAGCAAGTTGAATACCTTCAGCTTCTGTAAATAAGATGACAGACTTCTCATTCTTCCTATCAGGTTTCTTGATATCCTCCTCTCACTCAAACGAAGGAGGGAAAGAGCACAATTTAGGTGTGCCTGAGGCGTGGACACCCGCAAGAGCAGCAGCATACGATCTGTCCGAAGTCATCCCCAATATATGGATATATATATATATATATATATATATATATATATATATATATATATATATATATATATATATA
>JXCR01090218.1:18977-48353 GCA_002079205.1 Phalaenopsis hybrid cultivar
CAACTTCTCGAGAGAAGACAGTTTCCTTTGGAGGTGTATAATAAACAGCATCTTCATGAATATCANAGAGCCTCAATTTGTTTATTTTTTTTGGAGGAGATGAATTTAGCATACCACATAATTCATATGTATTTGTAAATCTGACACTTAAAATTTAACATTTATTTAGATCATATCAAATTTTAAACATCATATAAAAAATATCAACAATACTATTTTTCTAACTAAAATACACTTTTTCATGTATACCTTTTGATGTGATTGTATAACTAAAATGCTAGATAAGTAAATATCAAATTTTAAATATAAAATGTGAAAATACATAAAAATTGTGGGGTATGTTGGTAAATAAAACATTTTTTAATCAACTTAAAAATTGATTACATGTCAAAACTGAAATTTCAATTTCCTCTTGAATTCAGCATGCTCTAAATAAACTCCAAACCTCCGCGGCTCAATCAAGCAAATAAATGAAAGCTCAAAATTTCGAAAGCAGCATATCAAAAATGATTAATGTAAATAAAGAGTATTAAGCGATCACCTGCTCCGGCGAATAGATGCGGCCCAGGAAAGAGCTTCCCAGTCCGGAACCAGGTATTGACTGCACCTCCCACGGCCTCAAACACACCAAACCCCAACAATATTGATCCGGCATTAAAGTGTCGGTCCCTAAACCCGCCTTTCAACAGCTCCTTCCTCTCCTATTCAACGAATAAAAGAAAGGAAATTCGCACAGAACTTTCGTCGAACACCTTCAGAACGCAAGAAAATAAACTTCATCCCTACCTCAGTAAGCAGCAATATCTTCCGCTCCACAGAGGAAGACTCTGTTTGTGGCGGAGGTGCCGGCTCACGGCTGCCCATATCGACACCTCCAGCGGCGACGGCGGCGGGTACAGGTGACTTCACCTGCTTCTTGAGCTCGTTAATCTCTTCCTGGATGGTGCGTATACGTCGCCATTGCCATCCAAGGTATCCAGTCCAAACGGTGTAGAAGAAGAGGCCGCCCATCACTAGCGGGTGTATGAGCGCGAAAGTGCGCCCCTCGAGGATCCCGAACTCGCCACCAACTGCGAGCGCATCCGGAGGGAGGACAAATTCCGGTAGCGAGAAAACGGTTGCTGAGGCGGCTGCAGCGATGGCGATGCCGGCCGTGGATGAGGGGAGGGTGGCATTGAGGGTGTGGGGAGGGAGAGTGGGTAGGGGAGAAGTGGGTTTCGCGAGTTTTAGGGCTGGGATTTTGGAATTCGGAGAGAGGCTGAGGAAGCTGAGAGCAGCGGTGACACTTATGGCCATCGATTTGATCGGGAGAAGAGCTGAGAAGAGGCGAAGGATAAAAGAGGACGCAGATCGCTGCGCGCGCGTGGCTTGATGGGTGTGCCCCGTGCCACGTAGACTGTATTATGCACGGGCTCATTTGCCACTAGCTGAATTGAAAATTTTGACTCAGCTTTGCGTACATCAAGGATATCATTCAGAGTATATTGATGACTTATATCTGCATTATATTTCTGTAACATCTCTATAACTTATCTGTAACATATTTATACATTCTAGTAAGTTTTGTGATTCTGCTTTCATATATTTATAGGTTGCAGATAGGTTACAGATAGGTTACAGGGAAGTTACAGGGGATATAACGTGGATATAACCCCCAATACTCTCTGAATCTCCCTGACGTACACAGCGTTGTGTACGTCTTAAGTACGCAGCAACCCCCAAACCACCCCCCCCCAAAGGTAGCTCCAAAAACTACCAAGTCATTAGCATAAATTATAAGAAAAATAAAAAGAGTATTTGTAATGAAACTAGAATATAAATCATTTGTATAAAAATATTTATCAGTCTAAAAAAATATCCATAACAAATGTAAAAAGAGATGGAGATAAGGGTTATCATTCTTGTAACTTTGAAGGTGTGGGAAGATGCCCTTAGAATAGTTCTTAAAAAGTGCAAGCTTTATTCTATTTAATGAAGGTGATAGAAAAACCAATATATTTGAGCCAATCTTAAAATGATTGATTATTAACATTATCAAAAGTTTTTTTTTTTTTGATAAATCTTAGTGAAATTTATGTTGGGCTAGAAGAAAAATTCAACACATATAGAAGTTTATTTTTTAAAATAATAATATTAGCTATATCATCATCATGAATGAAGAACTCTTGGGTAGGATGAACAAAAGTAGGAAGCAATGAACAAAACTTAGTTGTAATGAGCTTAAATATAACCTTATAAGAGATCTTATAAAGTGAAATGAGTTCATAGTCATTTAAAGATTTATCATGTTATTTTTTATAAGTAAGAGTAATTGGCAAATTTTTTACCCTATTTGGAACATTAGAGATATAAAAGATGTTCTTAGTAGTTTCCAAACAGAAAATACTAACAAATCAATTATATTTAAAAATCTCCAAGAAACTAGCGGAGGTTGTTTGAAAAATCTTACTACAGAGCTAGAAGCTTTATTAGATCCAATGCTAAAATAGCTTTTTTGTTTTAATCATCAGTATAAGTAATAAGAAGATTATGAAATTATTAAGAATTATGACATCAAGCAATGTGGAGAGAAGAAGATGATAATATGTAATAGCTTTGTTGATTATGATTATTAAGAATTATGACATCATGATTATTAAGTAATTTAAGAGAAGTAGTAGCTGTGTTGATAATATCCTCATTTGAATGGTTGGTAGAGTTGATGGTTGAGATCTCTTTAATATTATTATAATTGCCTCTACACTTGACTNATATGACATCAAGCAATGTGGAGAGAAGAAGATGATAATATGGGGTCATCATGATTATTAAGTAATTTAAGAGAAGTAATAGCTTTGTTGATAATATCATCATTTGAATGGTTGGTAGAGTTGATGGTTGAGATCTCTTTAATATTATTATAATTGCCTCTACACTTGACTATTTGATATAGAAATTTAATATCAACATGTACTTTAGAAAGCCATGTGCAATTAGTACATTTCTTAATCTATTTATTTTCACATTCACTAGCCTTGATCAAACTATTTTGATTTGAAATTACTTCATTGAAAGGATTTTTTATAAAAGTTGAGATTAAAATTTTAAGAGAAATTTTTCTTTTTTTTATATTTAAGTTCCAATATAGTGTTAAGTATTTAGTTAAAGAGTTCCTAGGAATCTTTTTGATAACAACTTTTACATTTATCAACTTATTGCTAAGAATGATAATAGGGTGACCAAGCATAAGAATTTTCCATGTAAATTGAACAATGTTAAAAGGATTAAAATAGTGAGACTTAAAGTTGTTGTACATAAACTTGTATTTTGGTTTAAAATTATTCTTAAGTGATGCTAAAATAAAAGATTGGTTGGATATTAATGGTTCCACAACTTTGAAGTATGAAAGTTGAAAAAGACCTAAACATTGAGCATTATTGAAGCCCAAGTCCAAAGGACATCTAATTAGATTTTCAAGTTATCAATTGAACTAACTATATAAAGACCAATATTTGAAAGTTTCATAAAGCTAAAATTGCAAATACATGAGTTAAAATCAAACATTTTGCAAGGTCTTGGGGTGACAACACTGAATCTTTGGATAGTTTAGTGTTTAATTAAAGTCTATCATAGAAATATAACTCTCATTGATGTTAGTAGCCAATGATATAATATGAAATATGTAGGATGATGATAAAAGCCTCAAATAATGAATTAATTTTCAGAGCATTGGATAAATCATTTAAAGTTCCACTTAACCTAGGTAAGACCATTGATAACCATACTTAAATTAGTAAGACTTCCTTCTATAATGAATATGTTGATGCCCCTAGAAGTAAAGCGATGTCTAATATAAATGGATAGATTAGTTTTAAATGAAATATTATAATTTTTTTAATAAATTTTTATAGTTTCTGATACATGTTTTATCATTAAAATCATACATTTTATAAGACACAATTTTAAGAAATAACATATATTATTGATGTGAATGGTATTCTTGCCTCTTGAGTTGGCCTTTCTTGTCTTTTGAACTAAGAGGTAAGAGAGAGTTAGTAGGTGGTGGGATAGAGATGTTAGGTTTGTGTTATTGGAAGCTAACATCACCTGATTAGAAATAATATCAGATAAAGTGTTGTTATGGGTTATCAAAGAGTTATAATGAGGGTTAATATTAGGATTAATATTAGGGATAATTGTATCTAAAGAGATATTGTTACTACCAGTATTAACAGCTGAAACATTCAAATATGTAGGTTTAGGAAGGGGCAATGAGAGTATAATGAAAGGAAACATCTTTTATTTTGATAAGACTTCCAAAAGATAATCTATTTATATGTTAATGATGATGTCTACAAATAAATATAAGGTTAATTGGTAGATTTTTGTATTGAGAGGACTTAGATCAATATGATGATTCATGAGCACTTGCCAAATAAAGGGTGGGCGTCCACTTATACTGAATAGATTGTTGAACATCTCTTCCTTTAATATAGATGTTAAGATAATCGAGAGAAAGTAGAAATTTGAATAGCAACCTCACAAACAATAGTTGTGAGCATCTGGTTGTCAGGTGATTAACAGTTTACGAGATACTAATTTTGCTATCAATTTTAGGGATGTCAATTTGTATCCAACAATATAGAGATGAGTTGGGGAACTTGACCCAGATTGTAAAAAATTTGAAATACTTTTCAAAAAGCTTGAAATTTTGTGACCATTTTTTATAGTAACATGGTGTTCGTTTATGAACCAAAGACCACCATTTAGAACCAAGTACAAAACTTCAACATAAAAAATCATGATATACTTTTCTTTTAACTAGTTTTGGACTTTGTTCACCTTTGTTAATTATTTTGTTGTAACAATGTCCACAAATATAATTAACATACAATCACTATGAGATGATGTTTTTTCTTACTCTTCATTAATTGATTCAATCTTGTCATCTCGTGTGAGTGCTATTATAATGTGATACACCTCCACATTCAATTAAGTTCTTGATACCATTTGTTGGCAATAATTTTAACCCATTCAAAAGTATTTAAGTCTTTTCAAAGTGTTTATAGAATTTTGAGAACACAACCAACCAATCTAGAAACAAAAAAATATAATTAATACTGTTGCAGTGCCGATGCTAAGCTTTGTAGCACCGATGTTAAGCACCACAGCCTCGATGCTTAGCCCCACGACCCAACAGATGATTAGAGCGGCATCCACCATCAATCACCACCATCGCCACGATGCTGAGATCAGGCACCATGGCCTGCATTCAACAAAATTTAATATAGACGCAATGCCCTGGTTCCTCACGTATTGGAGCATCATGGAGCTAATGTCTGCATCCACAGTGCCAATGCCAAGTGCTACAATGCCTCGCCTAAAATAATATTTATGGTAACATGAAGGTGTTATTATTCGTGCTTGTTACAGTGTCATCGTGTCTGGCCTTGCAATGCCCTATTTAATATAAATAAGGGATGAACTCAAATGGTTCCATAATCTTATTTACTAATAGCAAGTCCTCTAGTTTTCTCTCTCCTTTCAATAATTCCTTATTAAGAGATGCCACACAAATGTGTTAGTGTGGCAATGCTAAGGGCTGATAAGGCTCCTCATCTTATCTCGAATTATGATTTCAAAGAAGAGGCATATGAAGTTAGCTCCACGTTAGTAGCCCTGGGATATGTGGGTCCTTAGGTGTGCATGCTTGGCTCACTCGTACACAAGAATTTCACCACAACATCATTTTTTAGCACTTTTGTGAATTGAGGGATGAGATCACTAACGTCAACTACAAACTTGATTATCTCACAGAGTGATTGGACCACATTTTAAAATGGATTGAATGTATTGAGTGACTCTAGGATATCATGTTCAATTTGTATGTGGAATCTTATAAGAGGTGTGGGCGAGCGCTCCAACATTCCCCTTGAGAGCATGTTGTAAGGAGTGGAACAAAAGAAGAGACGAACAAGGACACGATTGGAGATGAATGGTTGCCTTATCCTTAAGGATCACACGATAGCCCTTCCCTTTTTACTCTAGTATCTACATATTTCTTTTTTATTTGAATGCATGGGATTTGTAACGTGTTGTAATTATTAATGAGTTCTTATGATTTACATCACTCCTACCATTTTGGGAGCTCTTAAGTTCTTGAATGCACTAATTCTAGTTTGATCACCTTCAAGAGACTTGTATAGAATCCAAGTTGTGATAGATAACAAGTGTCATGACGACATTGTGGTGTCAGATGCAGCGTTGTGGAACTAGGTGCAACATCATGTTGCCTCACCACTATCAAGCGCCCACTGGCTCCCTATTTCACCAGCATCATTGCAGTGCTGAGTTATTGTGTGACACATTAGTAGTGTCACAAAACCATGTCATAGTACTGTAGTGCTTGACAATCCATGTCTCAAATATGACAAGCAATTAGAAAACCATTGTAATGGCTCACTGACATGACACTTACCAAATCAATGACATCACATCTCCTCAATGGTGAATCATGACACCACATTGAAAGTGCGAGGTCTCGATCCACACAGTGTCTTTTTGTCAATAGGGTGTTTTTCATGCCAGTGGTGTCGTGGCACTGCACCAAGCGTCATGACTCCATCCTATGTCATTTGCCCTGTAATTGGAGCAGATCTTGACTACCCTTAGTTTCAACTTTTGGATGTGAAAATGCTAGTGGTTTGAAATTTTTTGTAGATCAGTGGGCTTCTTCCTCTTTTCTTCTAAGGCTTTTGGTGTGTGAGTTGCACTTATCACTTCAATCTCAAGCCCTTCTAGTTTTGGGAAAGTTTTCTTTGCCAGTGATGGTGCTTTCCATGACCAAAGGAGTTTAAGAAGTCAAGGAACTTCTCAAACTTTGTGTAGGGAGAAATTTTTTTCCCTCCAAACTCTTTTCTTTTTAGGAAAAGCCTTAGGTTCTGTGATAGAGAAACTAGACTATTCTTTTGTTAGAGGATACTTAAGCTATATTCTTTTGTCTCCCCACCTTAATTCCATCCTGTTTGAGATCACTTATGTGCATAGGTCCTTAGTTTGCTTTGGTGTTGTGATGTTGTCCTTCAGATATTACGACATCATTCTAAACTTTTTTTGGTGTGAAATGAGCTCAGTATTTTGATGCTTGACTGGCATTTTACCCCAACGGTAGTTGCACACCATCACCTCTGTGGTGGCTTGAGGTAGCTTAGTCCTATTTTGACTAGCACCAGATGTTTTTTTAGTGACATAATGTTATATCCGTCGGACTGGGCTACATCATTATTTCAGCATTGCAACCCTAAGTGGGCTTTGCTTCCACTTGGCTAAAGTGTGATGCAAATCATGGCATCATAGTGTTGGCCTTTGCTCTTTGATCCTATGTCATGTTTCATGTTGATAAGAGTATGACGTTGTAGTTTTCACTTGCAAGTCCGAAAACAAGCCTTTAACATTTTGGCATCAGGAATTAGTCGAACATTTATCCTTGCTTTATCATGCCAGACAAATGATTTGCACTGCTTTATGTTTAGTGCTACAAATACATAACTTTCATTTGTTAGTCAGCACCAATTTGTATTTGGTTGGAGATACATATCCTAGCTTTTGGATTCTAGAAAACACAATATTTTTCTTTGTTTGTTGGCACACTCATCCCTATGGGTGGTGGCCTATTTTTTTCTTGTTTGATCATGTCTTTTGAACAAGTCCAAGTATTCTATATTGGTGGGTCTTCTTTCTTTATAAATGTCTGACCCAGCTACTTGCCCTCCCAAAATCCTGGTACACCCTTTCACATGAGTGGTGGTTTTTTTTAGCTCGATTTTTTTGTTGGACTTATGTCAGTTATGCTACTTGTTGATAGGACCCAAACAAAGCCTTTATTTTCTGCTTTCACCTTTTGTAGACTTCTTGATGAGGCATGTAGAAAAATGTTGAAGCTTAACCACTACTTAGGAGTGATCGTATACATGTCTAAAGTTTTTTTCCTTATTTCCTACTTGGAATTTCACATTTTTAGTGTCATGATGGTTTTCATTTACTACATTTTTGGTGTTTTAACATTGTCGTACCTAACCTTTTTTATAGAATGGAAGACAAGTACATTATGATTATTTATATAACCCCATGGTGCCATCCTTTTTCTTGAGGATCACATTTTACTTGTGCTATATGACCCATTTAAGAGTTTGTACTTGTTATACTCACCTTCTTAATGTCTTTATTGCATTGATCTACCTTTATTGCATTATTTATAACATGATGGTTGTATGTGTTTTGTTTTTTGAGCTTAGCTTTCCATGCAATTGATTTTCATATTGTTCATTTTTATGCTTGAAGTGTTTTTCTTTGTCCAAGTAAAACATTTTTTTTTCTTCTTAGGATAAAATTTCAAATATAAAATTTTAATTATTAAAAGTTTAATCTCTAATGAAAATTTAAAATTAAATTAGTTAAGATTTTAAAATTTGTTATTTTTTCTGCATTTACCTTCATGCATAGCCTTTGAACCAATTTTAAAGTTATCATAAAATACATGTATATTATTGTCTAGCATGCTAAAAGGGCCGCCACACTTAAGATGTCTTAGCTCACTATATGGGTAACGTATTATCTACGAAAAACACTCTTAATTTCCTATCTAATTGTCCCAAAATTTGTTTTATACAATTAGGTGGGTATCTATGCAGTATAGAATATTAAAGACTTTCCCAACCCAAATAAAAATGTAAGTCCTTTGTGGGGTTGCTTAACTTTATAGCTAAGTTATCTTTTTCCTATTTCTTATTATATATTTTTTATCCATACTCATGGCAAGTGTAATTCATATTCTCCTTTTGGTCTAGGTTAGAGTCATAAGAGCTTAAACGTTTTTTTTTCTATTGGCTTTGGATCTACTAAAACACTTCAGTTGATGCAACACTTAGGTTGTTAATAAAGTGATCCTCCCCTCAAATCTTAGTAGATCTGGGCTCTCAATAATTTAGGAGAAAGGGTCCATAAAGCCCTAACTAAGATTTATCTGCATGTTTAGGTTTTTCATTGACCTATCCATTGATCTACTCCCTTTAGAAACAATCATTTCCTTTGTTTAAAGTCCTTATAGATGTGTACAGTAGACAATCTAAAATCATTAGAATCTACCTATCAGATGATGATAATTCACCCTCTATTTAATGTCCTAATTTATCCTCAACGGCTGGAAGATTTCCTCTACCGATATCATAAATAATCTCCTTGTCTGCATATATTTTAAAAGACTATTTTAAAGCAAACATATTACCTTTTATCATGAGTTTTCTCGGAGTCTCCTTAGGATATAATTGACCATTAGAATATTTCGTCGTGGGAGGTCTCTTGAATCCATAACAAAATAAATTTGATTTTTCATTCTAGTTTGGTTATGAGATTCTTTTTATAAAATCTTTCTTGTATATGTTGTTGGGTCAAGTATGTTTTGATTTACTTTGGACCTCTCTTCTCCAATTTATGTTATGAGGACTTTTAAATATAAATATCTTTGTAGCTATTCTTTTATTACTTTTTAGTTTTTATCCATTTTTCAATTTTACCTTTCTTCATTTATTTTTTTCTAAAGAGGATGTGACCTAGAAAGTGGGATCCAAAATGAGATAGATGCTAAGAAGGTCATACTTTCAATCAAAATAAAATGGGATGTGAACAAAATTTGGTGACATCATTGGGGATAGAGACCACCCATCATATTAGGTATTTTATTTACTTTGATGTAGTCTTTTTGTTCTTAGTTTATTTGTTTAGCCATTTTAATTTTTACAATCTCGACTTGATTTAATTTCTATTTGTTTCATTTTTTTAGTAAGATCGCTAGTGTTGTCAAGTTTACACTAACCTTATCCATCCTATGTGCCCTCAGACTGGTAGTAGCACACTTTAGGAGTCTTGGGTGTTCATCGCTCCTTTGAACTCCCGACTACAACAATCACACTCCTTATTATCCCGATGCCATTGTACCCTTATTTTGGTAGCATAGCTAGTTATATGGTTGATGTTGTGTTAGTTTTTCCTTCAATACTATAGATGCATGTTTTATAAATTTCTATTATCATTACGATCCTTCATTGGATTCATGTTTGTATATAGATCATTTTGTTTGACTCTAGCTTTCTCCTTTGCATAGGTATGTCCACGTAGAGATTTGTCATCACAAAGTCTACTAAAGTAGACTTTCTATCAATTCCCAACTTTTTTTAGCACAACTGTAGATACAATCAATTTTGATTGTGTTGACTAGCCCATTTATTTTGTTGTAGGGAACCCTAGCCTTATCGAAGCAATTATTTTATGTCCTCTGTAGAAGAAAGAAATTTGTACTTGCATACATATCCCCATGGTGGTTGCCTACGTATGGCCCGCTCTTTTTCTCCAAAAAATTTGGAAGCCATGAGTAAGGTAGCCACGTGTACTTCTATTTTTTATCAGTAATCTAAAATGTCAACTATTTTCTTCATACTTTTTAAGTCTTCCAAGGCTGCCCCTCAAGGCATCGCTCGGTCTACTATTCGAGTGATACCTAGAGTCATCAATGTCACTCCCATGAGATTAGACCCTACTGAGCAACGAGTTTGAGATTGAGCAAGAATGCTAAGAGAAGGCAGAGGCATGAATAAGCATTGAATAGAGGGCCCTTTAGATTGCTTCGATTGAGAAGCTTACACTTGAGACTATTTCAGTGCCTCTGATCCTGAACAGTTTTTTAGGTCGTGATTGATTATCCTGGCCACATCACTCATTCAGTGGTCAGTGATCAGTATCCCCAAATATATTCTCTGCTTCTCCCAACGGAAGTAGCACTTGCTCTTGGAGAGGCTTCCTTTGATGTGTTAGTAGTCCATGTGGCCCAATTTCTTTAAGGTATGTGACCTCTATCTGTAGCTCAATTCCCGCTAAACCCATGGTTTGTATTTTTTTTAATGATTCCACTCACTTCCTTAAGAGGATGATTGAGACTTTCATTTATTCCCTAGAAGAGAGAAGTTCAGGAGATTGTAAGAGATTCCTTGGTTAGCTTTGTCACACTTCAAAGCAGGTGATGTAGAAGTTACTGTATCATCCTGCTCCTCTTACTAGGAAGAGATTAAGGAGTGAACTTAGAGGATAGCCTTGGCCTTATAGGTTGTTTCTTTTATGAAGAACACTCTTTTTGACCTTGTACCTACTATCATCATTTCTTTTTATAATAATGCACCAATAGCTAGATTTTCGCTCACTATACATTCTAGAAATAAGAGAAAGGTTTATGGTTATTCTATTATTTCTGTTTATCTCTACAAATGTCTCACTAGATCGGAGGACTAAAAATTATTCTTGGGACACTCCTTAACGATATTTAAAAAAGTCTCCATACCACCCTATTTTAGTAAAAGATAATGGGTCTGGAAGGAGCAGGTTGAGCAGTGCACTCATTATGAGGTTGACTCCTGTTATTTCACATTTTTCTGGTCTTTTCCCTTTTTCCGTAGAGAAAGATGGATCAAGATTCATCATCGATAGCATTAATGTGTTGATTTCATCTGATGTAACTCCTGATAATGATGTTGCATGGATCTCAAGGATGATTCCTTCGTTGACTCGGGTAGTTTCCTTGAGGGCTGCCTTGATTACTTTGATGATGATGAACCAGTCAAGAAAGATCTCATTGTCGATGGTTCTCTCCCTGAGGGAAACCTTCTACTAGGTTGCATTTTGATGGTCAATACTAAAAGCAACCATTATGATGAGAACGCTCCTGCAAGTTCCAATCAAGCTGACCCTCTCAAGTCTTTTGGGGCTTAGGAAGTCATCATGATAAACCTCGAAGAAGGATGTCGAAAAACCCTCCTTTCATAGTTATAGAAGCTGGTATCACAAATGATGCCTGGTATGAGCCTCATCGCTACCCATATCTCTACATTGTAGAGAGAGCACAATAGGCCCTCATTTTCCACATTGGTTGTACTAGCATGTAGACCTCATTTTTGCATGAGATTTATCTTATCATTCCTCTCTCTAGAGNATTTTAGTGTGGACGGTTCTCGGTTAAGGCTATCGGGGACGATGAACGGATGCCGTCCATCCGTCGTGTATTGAATGAACGACGCAGATTAAGTCGGATGGCCATTTGAAACGATACAGCGCGACGCGTGGCAGCTGACTCAGATGGCGNAAAGGGATATATTCGTACTCTTGAACCCATAACACAATTTATATTTTTGGTTCTCTAGTTCTTTGTGCTGCTTATGTAGGGAACTTCTTGATGGGTATTGTTTCAAGTTGTCTTAAACTGATCTTCTTTGGATAGACACTTTTGACATATCACACGAGGATAACTCTGCATAAATTCTCCATATTTGTTTCTCAATTTGTCTGTCTATTTTGTCTTATCTTCCTATCTTCTGAGCTCTCTTATATATTCAAATCATCTCAACGGTTCAAGAAAGAAAATTATTTCGAAAAGAGAAATGGAAGGCAATAATCAGACAGGCTTGTGACTCCAATATTAAAAAAACCAAAAAAAGGAATCACTCTTAAAGAATGTATATCAAATCATAATCACCTAGTTTATAATCCTTAAAAGTCTTTTTTTTTTTTGTTTATTCAGGAAACATAACATTTAGTACTTATGTGTATTTTTTTCATATCGTCATGAAGGTTGTGAATCACATGCAAATGTATATTCTAAATCAAAAATATATGAATATATGTCTTGTTAGATCAGTTGATCTCTTAGTGTTGTACCCATACACCACTTAAAATGATATTTTATTGGTAGTTCTACAAATAGTGTTTTTATAAAAAAAAAACTCAATTACGTGAAGATGTAACTTCAAATTGCTTAAAATTCTACCTAGCAAAATGTAGTTTGGCCATTAGTTTGGGGGTAAAAAGTAGTGGAGAATTTTAATAATTCGCTCATTATTTTCAGTAATTTTTTTCAAAAATATAACAAAAATTTAACAATCCTATCAGAATTTATGGAAGATAAAATCACCTATAATCTCACAATCTCTCTAAAGAAGATTTCAGTTGCGTGAGATGCATCATTTTTTTTTATTCTTTTTTTTTTTTTTTTTTTGAGCAAGGAAAACAACTNNNNTTTTTTTCAAAAATATAACAAAAATTTAACATTCCTATCAGAATTTATGGAAGATGCAATCACCTATAATCTNCAAAAATATAACAAAAATTTAACATTCCTATCAGAATTTATGGAAGATGCAATCACCTATAATCTCACAATCTCTCTAAAGAAGATTTCAGTTGTGTGAGTTGCATCATTTTTTTTTTATTCTTTTTTTTTTTTTAGCAAGGTAAACAATATGGCATCTTAAAGAACCTATCCATAACCACAAAGATACTATCAAGACCTCGAGGTGTCCTAGGCAACCTAACAAACTCCATAGTTAAGTTTTCCAAGTCTTAAAAGGAATAGGCAAAGGTATATAAAGACTATTTTTTTGCTTTGTAGCTTTATCACGAAGATGAGTACAACATTGAATTATAATTCTCTTACATACCTACATATAGATGAATAATAAAATCTTTGTTCTATCAAATTATAATTTTTTATTTTCCAAATCTTCTAACANTATAGATGAATAATAAAATCTTTGTTCTATCAAATTATAATTTTTTATTTTCCAAATTTTCTAACANAATAGATGAATAATAAAATCTTTGTTCTATCAAATTATAATTTTTTATTTTCCAAATTTTCTAACAATTTGTTGATAAGAAATTTTCATATGGAGATTCTAGGGATACATAGTCTTTTACATTTGTAAGGATAACCATCTATAACGAGGAAAGAGCTATCAAATGCTAATCTTTTGGAGTCTAGTTCTAAATAAATAAGATAAATTTTAGGAAAAATCTTATAATCTTCATTTTATATTTTAAATTTAATTAATTGAATCTTTAGAGATGTGACAATAAAAGATACTTTAAATAAAGTACTTATTGTCTTCTTATCTAACCCATACTTATATTTTAGAATGAATGTATAACATTGGAGGCATTCAACTCATAGGTTGTGTCTATGACTTAACCTTTTTTGATAATAAATTTTAGAGCCTAGTTGTCCATATCAAGTACAAACTCCTTATACAAATGATAGTGCCTCCACTATTTATATTTTGATTTATTATAAAATATTCTATATCATATGTAGACTATGATTATTTATACTCATTCAATTTCTCATAGAATAAAAACAACTGGATGGTTGAAATAGCTTAAAAATCAGTCATTCCTTGAGCATCACAAATTACTACAATGATTTTGTTAAAATCAAAAATTTTTAAAATAGATAATGAATTCATTAAAATTTTGATCTACTTTCATGCTCTCTCAGCCACTTGAGTTCATAAAAATTTTCTTCCTTCAAGATTTCAATGATAGGAACTACCACAGTGTTCATTTTTTTATAGATCTTAGATAGAAAGTCTCTAAGTCATGAAAATTTCTAACATCTGTAAATGAATTGTATTTTTATATATTCACGTTTAGATCATCATTTAATATAATGAAGCATAAGAACATAACTTTAAACTAATGGAAGATGTACTTTTTAAGATTGAAAATCTATTCATCTCAAAGCCTTTCAAAAGCTATGTGCAAGTGGTCTAGAAGTGAAATTTGATTTGGGCTATGAATTAGGATTTCATCAAAATATATCATTGGGATATGTTCAAAAAAGGTTTTTATAATAGAGTTCATCAACCTATTAAAAGTATTAGAAGCATGATGACATTATTCTAAGTTAAAATTTTAGAACATGATATTTTAAATATTGTCCTACTCAAATTTTAGTTTTTTAAGTTATAATCATCAATAAAAAATTCAAAAATTGATTAATATTATAACTCAACTTTAAATAACTAAATGAATTGATATTGTAAGAATAAAACTAAAAAATATAATTTAAAAAAAAAATTAAAGAAATCATTACAAACATATAAAGTTATTTCTATTAATAATAAACTAACTAAAAAAAATTTAAAGAAATTTAATATGTATTATAAAAAATTAAGAAATATGAATTTAATAATATCAAAATATTAGAAAAGGATAAACTTTAGAGTAACCTGTTAAACATACATTTAACACCTCAAATAATCTATAATAAAAAAATAAAAATAAAAAGATGAATTTTCACATTGAACATAAATGAGTAAAATACAATAGATGATTATAACCCTTTATGAAAGATACAACATGACACATTTTCTTCATATTTGAATGACTGCTAAACAGCCATTGTAGTTATAAATGTGGATTACAACAGCAACAATAACAGCAAGCCTTTATCCCACAAAGTAGATTTACTAAAAAAATACATGGTACATCTCAGATAAAATTAGAATTTTCAGGTGTAGAAGATAACAGAATCTCATCTTTAATTCAAATATAAAATAAAATAAAATAAAAACATTTCATAGTNAACCTTATTATGTCTGTCAGAGAATTTTGTTTATGGGTGAGATTGTAAGGCTCATTTTCCCCTTGCTTGACATCATAACTTGCATGACCTAAGGATCTGAATGTTATGAATTTCAAAACTAACTTGGGTGGTGTCTAGNAGGTCAAGTTGGGTATTTCAAATAGATTTGGATAGATATCCATTCTAAATGAACCATGGATCAATGAAATCCCCATTTTGGGCTCTCATGTATTGATCTTAATTAATGTATTGTGAAGATATAGTAAGGATATAATGTACCTTAGCTTCAAATCAACACCCAAGGGTCAATCCTAAGGCCAAATAATTCTATAAGAACTCTTCTTAAGCTTCCCCCATAATGATCTTCCCTACTAAATGCTAGAGGTTAAGGTCAATATGTGGAATTTCAAGTTGAGTAAAGAGAAGAGTTCTGCTAAATGCTAGAGGTTAAGATCATTATGTGGAATTTCAAGTTGAGTAAAAAGAAAAGTTTTGGTTTTCTAATGGTGGGGTACCTCTTCTAGTTTTCTAAGACTAGTCAATAGGAAAGTTCTATGGGCTAGAGGTTAGGACCAATATGTGGAACTTCAAGTTGAGTAAAGAGAAGAGTTTTGAGTTTAGAGGTTAAGATCAATATGTGGAGTTTCAAGTTGAGTAAAAAGAAGAGTTTTGAATTTCTACTTACCTACTAAGTGCTGGAGGTTAGGACCAATATGTGGAACTTCAAGTTGAGTAAAGAGAAGAGTTTTGAGTTTCTAATTGTGAGGGTACCTTTTTCTAGTTTTCTAAGACTAGTAAATAGGAAAGTCCTATGGCTAGACCTAGGCTACTAAAGAAATTTCTAGACTTCAATCAAAAGTGAGGTCAACACTCGTACACAAATTTTCTTTCCTCCAAAATCTTTTCTTTTTAACAAAAGCCTTAGGTTCTGTGATAGAGAAGCTAGAATAGTCTTTTGTTAGAGGATACTTAAGCTATATTCTTTTGTCTCCCCACCTTAATTCCATCCTGTTTGAGATAACTTATGTGCATAGGTCCTTAGTTTGCTTTGGTGTTGTGATGTTGTCCTTTGGATATTAAGACATCATTCTAAACTTTTCTTGGTGTGAAATGAGCTCAATATTTTAATGCTTGACTGCCATTTTACCCCAAGGGTAGTTGCACACCATCACCTCTGTGGTGGCTTGAGGTAGCTTAGTCCTATTTTGACTAGCACCAGATGTTTGTTTAGTGACATAATGCTAAATCTGTTGGACTGGGCTACATCACTATTTCAACATTGCAACCCTAAGTGGGCTTTGCTTCCACTTGACTAAAGTGTGATGCAAATCCTGACATTATGGTGTTGGCCTCTGCTCTTTGATCCTATGTCATGTTTCATGTTGATAAGAGTATGACGTTGCAGTTTTCACTTGTGAGTCGGACAACAAGCCTTTAACATTTTGGCATCAGGAGTTAGTCGAAAATTTATCCTAGCTTTGTCATGCCAGACAAATGATTTGCACCACTTATGCTTAGTGCTGCAAATACATAACTTTCATTTGTTAGTCAACACCAATTTGTACTAGGTTAGAGATACATATCCTAGCTTTTGGATTCTAGAAAATACAATATTTTTCTTTGTTTGTTGGCACACCCATCCCTATGGGTGGTGGCCTATTTTTTTCTTGTTTGATCATGTCTTTTGAACAAGTCCAAGTATTTTATATTGGTGGGTCTTCTTTATTTATAAATGTCTGACCCAGCTACTTGCCCTCCTAAAATCCTGGTACACCCTTCCGCATGAGTGGTGGTTTTTTTTAGCTCGAGTATTTGGTTGGACTTATGTCAGTTATGCTACTTGTTGATAGGACCCAAACAAAGCTCTTTCTTTTCTGCTTTCACCTTTTGTAGACTTCTTGATGAGGCATGTAGAAAAATGTTGAAGCTTCACCACTACTTAGGAGTGATCGTCAACATGTGTAAAGTCTTTTTCATTATTTCTTACTTAGAATTTCACATTTTTTGTGTCATGATGTTATTCATTTATTACATTTTTGGTGTTTTAACATTGTCGTACCAAACCTTTTTTATAGAATGGAAGACAAGCACATTAGGATTATTTATATGACCCCAGGGTGCCATCCTTTTTCTTGAGGATTGCATTTTACTTGTGTTATATGACTCATTTAAGAGTTTGTACTTGTTATTCTCACCTTCTTAATGTCTTTATTGCATTGATCTACCTTTATTGCATTATTTATAACATGATGGTTGTATGTGTTATGTTTCCCGAGCTTAGCTTTCCATGCAACTGATTTTCATATTGTTCATTTTTATGCTTGAAGTGTTTTTCTTTGTCCAAGTAAAACATTTTTTTTTTCTTCTTCTATTGGTCTAAGTTACATGAGTTAGCACATTAGTGGTAAGTTCTTAACTACCCTTAGTGTCGTGTATGGTTTTAATAGGGAAATGAGAATTATCTACTAATTTATCTAATTGGGTAATGTGAATTATCCTATTAGAAGCTAATCTCATAGGATCGTTCCAAGTATAGGCCTAGGCTAACCTTCGTCACTTGTCATCATGAGGGTTAGTTCATCAAGATGCTCAGGATGGGGTGCCAGCATAGTGACCTCGTCAAGATCATATGGGAAGAACCTTTGCTTCTACACTGCATGTCTTATATTTAGATGTTGGTTAGGCAACACCTTGTAGTTCCTATTTAGAACTATAGCTAGTGTGTAGTTAGAGATTTTTGTGCAAATCTATTGTTCTTTGGCTTGTGCAAGTTTTTCCACACCTTAAGTGCTTTTTTCATGCTTTACTAGGTGTGAAACTTGCACACTAATATATTTAGAGTAGATTTTTTTTGTAGTATGACATATCTAAAAGGAAGGAGCTTAACGATGCAAACTAACATATTTTCTACAAGTGCTGCTTAGATCTCCTCTCACCTAATATGAACTTTTATATGTTGCAAGATATATCTTGTACTAACCTCTGATTTGTACGTAGAGTCTTATTTTAACATCCTATGTACTTTTAGAGTCCTAAGAAAGTCTAAACTGAAACTAAGGTGTGAACATGAGTTATGGAGATTTGAGCGGGACCATATAGAGAGGACCAAGAGTTGTTTGATTGTATGGTTCTAGGATCACATACCTTAATTCCATGTTGCATATTTATTGTATGATTCTTGGATCATCCATGTATAAGTGGATCTCAATTAGCTTTTTTATTTTTTTGTGATTATTTTTGACCTAGCTACACCCAAACATTTATTCTTTTATATTGAATGTTTATTTTTCAATACCTTACATGTGTTCACTCTTTTTTTGCCTTTGGTTTGTTTGGATATGATCACAATTAAGCTCATTAGGATAAAATTTCAAATATAAAAGTTTAATTATTATAAGGTTAATCTCTAATGAAAATTTAAAATTAAATTAGTTAAGATTTTAAAATTTGTTATTTTTTCTGCATCGACCTTCATGCATAGCCTTTGAACCAATTTTAAAATTATCATAAAATACATGTATATTATTGTCTAGCATACTAAAAGGGCCGACACACTTAAGATGTCTTAGCTCACTATATAGTAATGTATTATCTACGGAAAGCACTCTTAATTTCCTATTGAATTGTCCCAAAATTTGTTTTATACAATTAGGTGGGTATCTATGCAGTATAGGATATTAAAGGATTTCCCAACCCAAATAAAAATGTAAGTCCTTTGTGGAGTTGCTTAACTTTATAGCTAAGTTATCTTTTTCCTATTTCTTATTATATATTTTTTATCCATACTCATGGCAGGTGTAATTCATATTCTCCTTTTGGTCTAGCTTAAATGTTTCTTTCTATTGGCTTTGGATCTACTAGAACACTTCAGTTGATGCAACACTTAGGCTGTTAATAAAGTGATCCTCTAGCTGGGTTGCATCAACTAACTTCAAATCTTAGTAGATCTGGGCTCTCAATAATTTAGGAGAAAGGGTCCATAAAGCCCTAACCAAGATTTCTCTACATGTTTAGGTTTTTCATTGACCTATCCATTGATCTACTCTCTTTAGAAACAATCATTTCCTTTGTTTAAAGTCCTTATAGATGCGTACATTAGACCATCTAAAATCAATAGAATCTACCTATCAGATGATGATAATTCACCCTCTACTTAATGTCCTAATTTATCCTCAACGGCTGGAAGATTTCCTCTACTGGTATCATAAATAATCTCTTTGTCTGCATATGTTTTAAAAGACTATTTTAAAGCAAACATATTACCTTTTATCATGAGTTTTCTTGAATCTCCCTAGGATATAATTGACCATTAGGATATTTCGTCGTGGGAGGTCTCTTGAATCCATAACAAAATAAATTTGATTTTGCATTCTAGTTTGGTTATGAGATTCTTTTTATAAAATCTTTCTTGTATATGTTGTTGGGTCAAGCATGTTTCAATTTACTTTGGACCTCTTTTCTCCGATTTATATTATGAGGACTTTTAAATATAAATATCTTTGTAGCTATTCTTTTATTACTTTTTAGTTTTTATCCATCTTTCAATTTTAACTTTCTTCATTTATTTTTTCTAAAGAGGATGTGACCTAGAAAGTGGAATCCAAAATGAGATAGATGCTAAGAAAGCCATACTTTCAATCAAAATAAAATGGTATGTGAACAAAATTTAGTGGCATCATTGGGGATAGAGACTACCCATCATATTAGGTATTTTGTTTACTTTGATGTAGTCTTTTGTTCTTAGTTTATTTGTTTAGCCATTTTAGTTTTTACAAGCTCGACTTGATTTAATTTCTATTTGTTTCATTTTTTTAGTAAGATCACTAGTGTTGTCAGGTTTACACTAACCCTATCCATCCTTTGTGCCCTCAGACTGGTAGTAGCACACCTTAGGAGTCTTGGGTGCTGATCGCTCCTTTGAACTCCCGACTACAACAATCACACTCATTATTATCTCGATGCCATTGTACCCTTATTTTTGTAGCATAGCTAGTTATATGGTTGATGCTGTGTTAGTTTTTCCTTCAATTCTATAGATTCATGTTTTATAAATTTCTATTATCATTACGATCCTTCATTGGATTCATGTTTTTATATAGATCCTTTTGTTTGAATCTATATTTTTCCTTTGCATAGGTATGTCTACATAGAGATTTGTCATCACAAAGTCTACTAAATTAGACTTTCTATCAATTCCCAATTTTTTTTAGCACCACTATAGATACAATCAATTTTGGTTGTGTTGACTAGCCCATTTATTTTGTTGTAGGTTACCCTACCCTTATCGAAGCAATTGTTTTATATCCTCTGTAGAGGAAAAAAAGTTGTACTTGCATACATATCCCCATGGTGGTTGCCTACGTATGGCCTGCTCTTCTTCTCCAAAAAAGTTGGAAGCCATGAGTAAGGTGACCACGTGTACTTCTATTTTTTATCAGTCATCTAAAATGTCAACTTTTTTCTTCATACTTTTTAAGTCTTCCAAGGCTGCCCCTCAAGGCATCACCCGGTCTACTATTCGAGTGACACCTAGAGTCATCAATGTCACTCCCATGAGATTGGACCCTACTGAGCAACAAGTTTGAGATTGTGCAAGAATGCCAAGAGAAGGCAGATGCATGAATAAGCATTGAATAGAGGGCCCCTTAGATTGCTTCGATTGAGAAGCTTATACTTGAGACTATTTCAGTGCCTCTGATCCTGAACAATTTTTTAGGTCGTGATTGATTATCCTGGTCACATCACTCATTTAGTGGTCAGTGATCAATATCCCCAAATATAGTCTCTGCTTCTCCCACAGAAGCAGCACTTGCTCTTGGAGAGGTTTCCTTTGATGTGTTAGTAGTCCATGTGGCCCAATTTCTTTAAGGTCTGTGACCTCTATCTGTAGCTCAATTCCCGCTAAACCCATGGTTTGTATTTTTTTTAATGATTCCACTCACTTCCTTAAGAGGAAGATTGAGATTTTCATTTATTCCCTATAAGAGAGAAGTTCAAGAGATTGTAAGAGATTCCTTGGTTGGCTTTGTTGCACTTCAAAGCAGGTGATGTAGAAATTATTGTATCATCCTGCTCCTCTTACTATGAAGAGATTGAGGAGTGAACTTAGAGGATAGCCTTGGCCTTATAGGTTGTTTCTTTTATGAAGAACACTCTTTTTGGCTTTGTACCTACTATCATCATTTCTTTTTATAATGATGTACCAGCAGCTAGATTTGCGCTCACTATACATTCTAGAAATAAGATAAAGGTTTATGGTTATTCTATTATTTATGTTTATCTCTACAAATGTCTCACTAGATAGGAGGACTCAAAATTATTCTTGGGACACTCCTTAATGATATTTAAAAAAGTCTCCATACCAACCTATTTTAGTATAAGATAATGGGTCTGGATGGAGTAGGTTGAGCAGTGCACTCATTATGAGGTTGAGTCCCATTATTTCACATTTTTCTGGTCTTTTCCCTTTTTCCATAGAGAAAGGTGGAACAAGATTCATCATCGATAGCATTAATGTGTTGATTTCATCTGATGTAACTCCTGATAATGATGCTGACATGGATCTCAAGGATGATTCCTTCATTGACTTGGGTAGTTTCCTTGAGGGTTGCCTTGATTACTTTGATGATGATGAACCAATCAAGAAAGATCTCATCGTCGATGGTTCTCTCCTTGAGGGAAACCTTCTACTAGGTTGCATTTTGATGGTCAATACTGGAAGCAACCATTATGATGAGAATGCTCCTGCAAGTTCCAATCAAGCTGACCCACTCAAGTCTTTTGGGGCTTAGGAAGTCATCATGATAAACCTCAAAGAAGGATGTCGAAAAACCCTCCTTACATAGTTACAGAAGCTGGTATCACAAATGATGCTTAGTATGAGCCTCATCACTACCCATATCTCTACATTGGAGAGAGAGCACAATAGGCCCTCATTATCCACATTGGTTGTACTAGCATGTAGACCTCATTTTTGCATGAGATTTATCTTATCATTCCTCTCTCTAGAGTTCAGAATCTAGCCATATGATTTCCTTAGTTGCTCTCCTAGAAAACTGGTGATGGAGCCAATAACAAAATGTAATTTCAAGAAAATCTTCACTCCTTAGAGTTTCATATGTTTAACCTCAAAATCCTCAACCCTTGGTTGTGGTGATTAGTGTTAAATAATTGAATTTTAAGTTGAGTTCCTATAGAATTAAGAATGTTTTAAGTAACCCTGTGGCTCTAGAGACTTAGGCCTTCTTTCAGTCTCTCACTTTGCACTTCTCATTTCCAATGCCTCATTGATAACTCTTTCTTGGGTTCACAAAGAGTGCATTGGGTATGAGACTCATTTTGAACTACGATAAAATTTATCTCTTAATAAAAAAGATCTTGAAATTTAAAAGATTAAAATTGAAAGTCTAAACTCACCAAATTGAACAAAGTAAAAATTAAAATTTGAATCATCAAAATCAAATAAAAGCTGAAATCAATAAAATCATAAAATAAGACCACACATTAAAAGTCCAAAATTCAAATTAAAATCACCCGAACCCAAAATCAACAAAATCATAAACTTAAAACTGAAGTTAAAATTGAAATTAAAATTAAATTGACCAAAATTGAAGTTAGAAGCTAAAAGTCCAAACTTTTCAGAGTAACTAAACAAAAACTCATTAAATCTTCAAATTAAAACCATAATAAAATTGCAAACAACTGAAAGGTCAAATTCAATAAAAAAAATTAAATTAAAAATTACAAATTAAAATCACCATTAGCTTCACAAGGTCACACCAAGCACTTTCATGGTTCAATTTTTTTCCTTTTAAAAAAATAATATTATTAATCTAATATAATGATGATGATGATGGTGATGATGATGATGATAATAATAACGATAATAATAATAATAATAATAATAATAATAATAATAATAATAATAATAATAAATGTCAATTAGGTTACTCCAACTTTAATGAATACATAAGTTTAATTGCATAATTATTTTTATTTTATTTTTTAAATGGTGTAAGATCCCNGTAAATTAAAAATTACAAATTAAAATTACCATTAGCTTCACAAGGTCACCCCAAGCACTTTCATGGTTCAATTTTTTTCCTTTTCAAAAAATAATATTATTAATTTAATATGATGATGATGATGATGATGATGATGATGATGATGATGATGATGATGATGATAATAATAATAATAATAATAATAATAATAAATGTCAATTAGGTTACACCAACTTTAATGAATACATAAGTTTAATTGCATAATTATTTTTATTTTATTTTTTAAATGGTGTAAGATCCCTAGTTGAACTACTGCATACGTAGAAGTGTCGTGTTTGCCACCTTGAACTACCTATTTTTATCAGGGAATAAATTTACACTTCCAAATTAGGTGTATTAATACTTATTGATTACATTAGCTTTCTAGTTAATTTTTAAGATTGACGGTGCNTCTACTGCATACGTGGAAGTGTTGTGTTTGCCACCTTGAAGTACTTATTTTTATCATGGAATAAATTTAAAACTTCCAAATTAGGTGTATTAATACTTATTGATTACATTAGCTTTCTAGTTAATTTTTAAGATTGACAATGTTGCTCGTGCTACTTCAATTATATTTCTAATTTTGCACAAACTATAGGTTATATTTATTTCTCATGATGAAATAAATGGTTGTCTTAAATTGAACGACTCCATATGTGAAAAAATCCAATATTTTATAACAATCTCTCTTCTTGTACTTCACTGTTATGAATTGCATATATATTTCGGTCATATCATAAGCTAGTGTGGTCATTAGAAATGAGAAGGGTGAAGTTATCCTGGCGACGGGCCAATCCGTTGAGCGTTGGGACAGTACAAGTGTGAAACTTAGGGCGATTTCCTCTGTCAAACATTTTTTGGATCAATGGATGCATGGAGTCCAAGACATTATTATTGAAAGCGATCACAAGAACATTATACATTCCNCACTTCCAAATTAGGTGCATTAATACTTATTGATTACATTAGCTTTCTAGTTAATTTTTAGGATTGACAATGTTGCTCGTGCTACTTCAATTATATTTCTAATTTTGCACAAACTATAGGTTATATTTATTTCTCATGATGAAATAAATGGTTGTCTTAAATTGAACGACTCCATATGTGAAAAAATCCAACATTTTATAACAATCTCTCCTCTTGTACTTCAGTGTTATAAATTGCATATATATTTTGGTCATATCCTAAGCTAGTGTGGTCATTAGAAATGAGAAGGGTGAAGTTATCCCGGCGGCGGGCCAATTCGTTGAGCGTTGGGACAGTACAAGTGTGAAACTTAGGGCGATTTCCTCTATCAAACATTTTTTGGATCAATGGATGCATGGAGTCCAAGACATTATTATTGAAAGCGACAACAAGAACATTATACATTCCTTGCAACAAATGATGCTTGCCAACACTTGGAAGAAACAACCACTTGAGGCTGAGAATTTATCTTTCTTAGTTTCCCTTAAAGAGGTTCTTTTCCCACACATAGATGAAAAAAAAAGAATATTGTTGCTCATGTTTGTGCAAAAAATCCATACACGTATCTTTCTGTGATTGGAATGTTGATCCTTATCATTTTCTATTTTCTTTTGTTGATTTTGATTGGGCCCATATTTTGACGGCCTAGATTTGTCCTTCTTCTATTTTGTAATTGTTAGGTATGATTCATATACCGGCAATTTGGAGTCTCTTGAATTTGGAGAGGTGTGTCACCTGTAATGAAGAAGTGTGTCTCTTCGTGTGAAGAGATGTCTTTTGGATTAGTGGGTTAGGGGGAGCGAGGGCGTATTGGTAATTTTATCTATAAATAGATGTGTAACCCTATGGATATGTAACTCCCCCTCTGAAATAGTGAAATTCGCCGNATTGTCTTAAATTGAACGACTCCATATGTGAAAATCCAACATTTTATAACATTCTCTCCTCTTATACTTTACTGTTATAAATTGCATATATATTTTGGTCATATCATAAGCTAGTGTGGTCATTAGAAATGAGAAGGGCCCGTTGAGCGTTGGGACAGTACAAGTGTGAAACTTAGGGCGATTTCCTCTATCAAACATTTTTGGATCAATGGATGCATGGAGTCCAAGACATTATTATTGAAAGCGATCACAAGAACATTATACATTCCTTGCAAAAAATGATGCTTGCCAACACTTGGAAGAAACAACCACTTGAGGCTGAGAATTTATCTTTCTTAGTTTCCCTTAAACAGATTCTTTTCCCATACTTAGATGAAAAAAAAAAAAGAATATTGTTACTCATATTTGTGCAAAAAATCCGTACACATATCTTTATGTGATTGGCATGTTGATCCTTCTCATTTTCTATTTTTCTTTTGTTGATTTTGATTGGGCCCATATTTTGACGGCCTAGATTTGTCCTTCTTCTATTTTGTAATTATTAGGTACGACTCATATACCAAAAATTTGGAGTTTCTTGGATTTGGAGAGGTGTGTCTCTTCTTGTGAAGATGTTTCTCTTGAATTAGTGGGTTGGGGGGAGCGAGGGCGTGTTGATAATTTTATCTATAAATTGATGTGTAATCCTATAGATATGTAACTCCCCCTCTGAAATAGTAAAAGTCGCCGCTCTGCTTCTGAGGATGTAGGCATCTTTGCCGAACCTCGTTAAATCTTTATGTTCTTCTAGTTTTGTGTCGATTCCTGTTTTTCTTCGCCCTAATTTCACAACAGTAATCCTTTTATTTTAGTAATGCAAGCACATTTTCAGGATTTTTACAGAAATAGGTAAGCTTGGAATGGTTTAAACGAGACACAAGCATTTATGCTTGATTCTTTTCTAGATAAGAAATTTATGAAGAGCCTTTCAGAATGATCCTACCACTTAACGTTAAGAATACAAAAGAAATGCCTCTCTTGCACAACTCTAGTTTAAATTAAACATGTAGAGCATAAGAAGCTTTTGGTATCGCCTAAAACTCAAACACATTATCCTACTCCCCTTAAATCTGATTTTGGCTTCATTTTGGCCCAAATTCAAGATTTATTTTCGATGAATTAACTAAATATGAATTTATAGGATTCACTAAATGATGGCAAGTAATATTTCTTTATTCATCTTCCTCACAACAGAAAAAAGCTGTCTCAGCTTCTTATTTGTTAGCTCATAAAAATTGCTAACGATTCTCTGAAAAATACCTTAATTCAATTTACAATCCCTTCACCATATGTGATACTTGGTATGTTATTCTCCTTCTTCAACTGAAACTTTAACTTCACTCTTCAACATATCCATCACACTGAAACTCAAGAATTCACAAACAACATGCAGATTGGAGGCTTAACCTTAAGCAGGGCAAGCAAAGATGAAGGAAGAACCCAAACTCCATCCCCGCAGATTAATCCAGAAGCCACAGCTGGTATCATCAATGTAGCCTTCTGGCCATTAAGTTTGTGCCAAACAAACACTACCACAGTTCCAACAAACATGTCGATTGCAAAATTGGCCCCGACAAGAAAAGGAACAGCCATGGCCATTGGCAATGGCACCCACTTCCCCAACCTCTGTGGCAACCTATCCCTCATTATGTTCGCTGCAACAGCAAAGCCGAAGAAGCCAATGCAGAGCTGCAGACAATGCCGAGGCAGTGCTGAGAAGCCTTGAACGCCTAATATTGCGATATTTCGATATACTAAACCATAAGGAGCTTTGAAGATTCCGGCGGGGTTTCCTACATCAAAAGCCTTGTAGAAAAGGAAGAAGGAGAGAGGGCCGGTGATGCAGCCGATTGCTATTCCAATGATTTGGCTAATAAGCATCGATCGTGGCGAGGTGAGAGTGAGATGACCAGTTTTGAAATCGTGCATCAGATCAGCAGACATGTACACCACAGACTTTATAACACCACAAACTACTAGACCGGCAACCACTCCAGAGTCTTTTCCTGCCCATGCTGCAATGATGAAGAGAGCCACCTTACCATAGTTGTATGCCATGTTCATGTCTGTAAGGCCAGTTCCATAGGCATTGCAGAATCCGAGAACTGGAGCGNGATGAAGAGAGCCACCTTGCCATAGTTGTACGCCATGTTCATGTCTGTAAGGCCAGTTCCATAGGCATTGCAGAATCCTAGAACTGGAGCGAGTGCGTAAGCAATGATAATGTAATACCATTTAACCTCAGGGAACATGTTGGGGATGACAATGATGGAAATGGTGGCTAATACCACGAAGCCGGCGATGGCAAGCCATGANGCGTAAGCAATGATAATGTAATACCATTTAACCTGAGGGAACATGTTGGGGATGACAAAGATGGAAATGGTGGCTAATACCACGAAGCCGGCGATGGCAAGCCATGATGGCATGGTTTCTCTTGCAAACAANAATGAAGAGAGCCACCTTGCCATAGTTGTATGCCATGTTCATGTCTGTAAGGCCAGTTCCATAGGCATTGCAGAATCCGAGAACTGGAGCGAGTACGTAAGCAATGATAATGTAATACCATTTAACCTGAGGGAACATGTTGGGGATGACAATGATGGAAATGGTGGCTAATACCACGAAGCCGGCGATGGCAAGCCATGANATAGATGAAGAAAAAAAAGAATATTGTTGCTCATATTTGTGCAAAAAATCCATACACGTATCTTTCTGTGATTGGAATGTTGATCCTTATTATTTTCTATTTTCTTTTGTTGATTTTGATTGGGCCCATATTTTGACGGCCTAGATTTGTCCTTCTTCTATTTTGTAATTGTTAGGTATGATTCATATACCGACAATTTGGAGTCTCTTGGATTTGGAGAGGTGTGTCACCTGGAATGAAGAAGTGTGTCTCTTCTTGTGAAGAGGTGTCTCTTGGATTAGTGGGTTAGGGGGAGCGAGGGTGTATTGATAATTTTATCTATAAATAGATGTGTAACCCTATGGATATGTAACTCCCCCTCTGAAATAGTGAAATTCGCCGCTCTGCTCCTGAGGATGTAGGCATCTTTGCCGAACCTCGTTAAATCTTTGTGTTCTTCTGGTTTTGTGTCGATTCTTGTTTTTCTTCGCCCTAATTTCCTTTTATTTTAGTAATGCAATTGCACATTTTCAGGATTTTTACAGAAATAGGTAAGCTTGGAATGGTTTAAACGAGACACAAGCATTTATGCTTGATTCTTTTCTAGATAAGAAATTTATGAAGAGCCTTTCAGAATGATCCTACCACTTAACGTTAAGAATACAAAAGAAATACCTCTCTTGCACAACTCTAGTTTAAATTAAACATGTTGAGCATAAGAAGCTTTTTGGTATCGCCTAAAACTCAAACACATTATCCTACTCCCCTTAAATCTGATTTTGGCTTCATTTTGGCCCAAATTCAAGATTTATTTTCGATGAATTAACTAAATCTGAATTCATAGGATTCACTAAATGATGGCATGTAATATTTCTTTATTCATCTTCCTCACATCAGAAAAAAGCTGTCTCAGCTTCTTATTTGTTAGCTCATAAAAATTGCTAACGATTGCACTCTGAAAACTAGCTTAATTCAATTTACAATCCCTTCATCATATGTAATACTTGGTATGTTATTCTCCTTCTTCAACTGAAACTTTAACTTGACTCTGCAACATATCCATCACACTGAAACTTAAGAATTCACAAACAACATGCAGATTGGAGGCTTAACCTTAAGCAGGGCAAGCAAAGATGAAGGAAGAACCCAAACTCCATCCCCGCAGATTAATCCAGAAGCCACAGCTGGTATCATCAATGTCGCCTTCTGGCCATTAAGTTTGTGCCAAACAAACACTACCACAGTTCCAACAAACATGTCGATCGCAAAATTGGCCCCGACAAGAAAAGGAACAGCCATGGCCATTGGCAATGGCACCCACTTCCCCAACCTCTGTGGCAACCTATCCCTCATTATGTTCGCTGCAACAGC
>JXCR01090218.1:49680-62511 GCA_002079205.1 Phalaenopsis hybrid cultivar
GTAGGCATCTTTGCCGAACCTTGTTAAATCTTTGTGTTCTTCTGGTTTTGTGTCGATTCCTGTTTTTCTTCGCCCTAATTTCCTTTTATTTTAGTAATGCAATTGCACATTTTCAGGATTTTTACAGAAATAGGTAAGCTTGGAATGGTTTAAACGAGACACAAGCATTTATGCTTGATTCTTTTCTAGATAAGAAATTTATGAAGAGCCTTTCAGAATGATCCTACCACTTAACGTTAAGAATACAAAAGAAATACCTCTCTTGCACAACTCTAGTTTAAATTAAACATGTCAAGCATAAGAAGCTTTTGGTATCGCCTAAAACTCAAACACATTATCCTACTCCCCTTAAATCTGATTTTGGCTTCATTTTGGCCCAAATTCAAGATTTATTTTCGATGAATTAACTAAATCTGAATTCATAGGATTCACTAAATGATGGCATGTAATATTTCTTTATTCATCTTCCTCACATCAGAAAAAAGCTCTCAGCTTCTTATTTGTTAGCTCATAAAAATTGCTAACGATTGCACTCTGACAACTAGCTTAATTCAATTTACAATCCCTTCACCATATGTAATACTTGGTATGTTATTCTCCTTCTTCAACTGAAACTTTAACTTGACTCTGCAACATATCCATCACACTGAAACTTAAGAATTCACAAACAACATGCAGATTGGAGGCTTAACCTTAAGCAGGGCAAGCAAAGATGAAGGAAGAACCCAAACTCCATCCCCGCAGATTAATCCAGAAGCCACAGCTGGTATCATCAATGTCGCCTTCTGGCCATTAAGTTTGTGCCAAACAAACACTACCACAGTTCCAACAAACATGTCGATCGCAAAATTGGCCCCGACAAGAAAAGGAACAGCCATGGCCATTGGCAATGGCACCCACTTCCCCAACCTCTGTGGCAACCTATCCCTCATTATGTTCGCTGCAACAGCAAAGCCGAAGAAGCCAATGCAGAGCTGCAGGCAATGCCGAGGCAGTGCCGAGAAGCCTTGAACGCCTAATATTGCGATATTTCGATATACTAAACCATAAGGAGCTTTGAAGATTCCGGCGGGGTTTCCTACATCAAAAGCCTTGTAGAAAAGGAAGAAGGAGAGAGGGCCGGTGATGCAGCCGATTGCTATTCCAATGATTTGGCTAATAAGCATNGTGATGAAAGCCGGGATATAAATAACGGAGCAGAATTTTCAAAGGGGGGGCAATGAAGGGAGGGGCGTGTGGCTCAGCCCAACTTCAAGCAAAAGATTTCTGTGCGTTCTCAGGATTGGTCGAAAGGGGGATGATAAAGTTGGCGAGGAGAAAGATAGCTTACCATTTGCTGCTTTTTGGAGCGAACCAAGAGTGAGAATCTGGACTAATGAATGGTCTAAGACGTGTGGAATTTTTTTAGGCATAAAAATCATGAAGCATTATAGGAGGGAATTGAGGGTGCGTTTGAGTGGCTGTTGTTTTTTAAGGCAATAATTTTGAAGGTGGAGAAGCAGCTTCATACTTATTGTAACAAAGTTATTATTGGAGTAATCTATTTAGATAATCTATTATGCTGTAATTTTTTTTTTTGATAAAAAGGACAGTTATAACTTTATAGATATGTTGAATCCTAACTTACGAATAGAGAGAGAGTGAGCGAGAGTGTAAAAAGTCATTTATATCCTGAGCTCCTGCTTATAAAGGTCTACAAGTGCAGTTACAAAACAGAGAAAAGAGCAGTTATGATAGCCGCTTAAATAACCAAGTCGACATGTATATTGAGTGAAAGATACATTATAATACAAATGAAATATAATATCTATCAATCGTCAGATGCTTCGATTTTAGCTATTCATGTAGATCGACTGCATATATCAAATCGATTCATTCGAGGGGGCAGGTCGATCGATTAAAGAAAACCGTCCGGTTTCGGTAAGGGGGCCTTCAGTCTATAGGTTTGCCGATCGATAGGTCTGTCGATCGATTTTACTATGTTGTTGGTCGATTGCTTGGCTAGTCGACATCTCACCCTTTAACTAGAAACTTTGATTGCCTGAGTCACCATTCCTAGCCGCTCGATCCTTTCGAGATTCATTTTGGCATTTTTACTGTATAAAAGATATAAATTAGCTGAATTATTGTAGTTTTAAAATAATTATAGAAGAAAAAGAGAAACTACTTCAATATTACGGAAAACACTTTAAGAGTTTAATATTCAAAATACATTACTTGGTATAATATCACAATAATAAAAACAACAAAAACATGTTATAAAAAACATTCATCTTCATGTACATATGATCAAGACTTCAGGATACTTTCTATCCATAACATCTCTTTTGACTTGATCATTATCTGGAGTGAACTTCTCTATATCATGAGCCTATCNGGAACAAATATTGCTAAAAAATGAGTACAGAAGGAAACAAACATTATAAAAAGAATTGTTAGAGAAAATGGAATCAGAGCAAAGATTACGTGTTTTTATAAGCTTGAAGGCCAAAAGTTGGGAATTGAGCGAAACCACAGGCATCTCCTCCAGAGAAAAACCACTGAAAAAAGCTCCACAAAAAGCTTAAACTGAAGTACGTCATGAAACCTCGGACTTGTTTTCTGAAAGTGAAGTTATCAGAAGATTTAGAGAGAAAACAAAGATGAAGACACTGAATCTTTGAGAAGGTGAAGGAGAAAAAGAATACTTGGCCATTTGGTCGCCTATGGAAGTATGGAAACCATTGATAAGAACAGCAGTTGCTGTACCACTTGGATACGGTAATTTGTAGTCAATGATAAGCATCTGAAAATTGAAGCAGACCTCATAAAAATTCGCACAATTACTAAAATATTGACTGCAACTGAATTTTTTTTCATATTTTTTTTATTTTTAGGATTGCCTTGGACTTCTACATTTTTAGTCAGCATGCAGCAAGTTTATTTAGTATTAATATAAAACACTGCAGAGTAAACTATGAATCAAAGAGCAAAAAATGTTTTTAGTTGCACTTACTTCAAAATTATCCTGCAACTAAAGTGCTAGGATACAAAAGAACAGGATAAAATAACCCTTTTACAACTGCAGCTCTTAACTACCAAGGAAAAAAATGGCAATTATAAATTCAATTCCTTTCAATTGTTTTCCACTTTTGCCTTTAATCCAGGATTTATTAAATCCTATTGTTGGCTAGATTTAATAAATATGGATTTGCAGAATTTACTGAAGGCGTTAAGCCATTAATTTAAGTTGCAGCTTTTTTTTTCTTAGGTGGGGCGTCAAAGGTAGCATTTTGAGATTTCCATTTGCAAGAAATCATCTTTCATTTCTCTAATTAACTCCCAAATGCCCTTGTCGACAGCACGAATTGGTTCTTCAAAAAAGGGAGAAAACTAGCACAAATTTATAAAAAAGAAAAAAGTGCCACATTTAAGGCATGGACCACATCAATTCATAAAAAAAAAGAAGGTTTTTACGAAGGGATTTGATTTCTATCATCCCTAGGTGACCACAAGTTTAGTTGATATAGAATTAGGAAGTTGTTCCTGAGATTGACTCTCTGTCACATTTATTTATTAAGAAGAAGGAAAGAATAATTGTGCTTTTTTCTGGGAGAACTTCTCTCATGCCATCTAAAGTAAACTGAATACCTTCCTGAGAGGAACCAAAATAAAGNATTTTTTTATTATTTTTTTATTTTTTGGATTGCCTTGGACTTCTACATTTTCAGTCATCATGCAGCAAGTTTATTTAGTATTAATATAGAACACTGCAGAGTAAAATATTGATCAAAGGTGCAAAAAAATTTTTTAGTTGCACTTACTTCAAAATTATCCTGTAACTAAAGTGCTAGGATACAAAAGAACGGGATAAAATGACNTTTTTTTTTATATATTTTTTATTTTTTGGATTGCCTTGGACTTCTACATTTTCAGTCAGCATGCAGCAAGTTTATTTAGTATTAATATAGAACACTGCAGAGTAAAATATTGATCAAAGTGCAAAAAAAAATTTTAGTTGCACTTACTTCAAAATTATCCTGTAACTAAAGTGCTAGGATACAAAAGAACGGGATAAAATGACCTTTTACAACAGCAGCTTTTAACTACCAAGGAAAAAAATGGCAATTATAAATTCAGAACTTGGTAAATTCAATTCCTTTCAATTGTTTTCCACTTTTGCCTTTAATCCAGGATTTATTAAATCCTATTGTTGGCTAGATTTAATAAATATGGATTTACAGAATTTACTGAAGGTGTTAAGCCATTAATTTAAGTTGCAGCCTTTTTTTTCTTAGGTGGGGCGTTAAAGGTAGCATTTTGAGATTTCCATTTGCAAGAAATCATCTTTCATTTCTCTAATTAACTCCTATATGCCCTTGTCGACAGCACGAATTGGTTCTTCAAAAAAGGGAGAAAACTAGCACAAATTTATAAAAAAGAAAAAAGTGCCACATTTAAGGCATGGACCACATCAATTCATAAAAAAAAAGAAGGTTTTTACGAAGGGATTTGATTTCTATCATCCCTAGGTGACCACAAGTTTAGTTGATATAGAATTAGGAAGTTGTTCCTGAGATTGACTCTCTGTCACATTTATTTATTAAGAAAAAGAAGGAAAGAATAATTGTGCTTTTTTTCTGGGAGAACTTCTCTCATGCCATCTAAAGCAAACTGAATACCTTCCTGAGAGGAACCAAAATAAAGATCCCTACAAAGCTAACTGCAAATGAAAACCCCATCATCCAACCAATCCCAGGCTCTTTGTAGCTCCCTGCCATATTTCCTTCCACACCAACCCCTGCTTCTTCATAAATCTTCTTGCTCAGCCCCAGCAAATAAGACCCATACCCACCTGCACAAACCAACAAATCCAATCATAACAAATTATCAGAGCAAACATAGAACAGAGATTGAACATCAAAATTATACTGTTATAAAAAACAATGTTTTTTTAGCATAGTACCTCCATAAGCAATGGTGTATGCGGCCACAGCGCAGGTCTGAGCCACGGTGCTCTCCNACCACCTGCACAAACCAACAAATCCAATCGTAACAAATTATCAGGGCAAACATAGAACAGAGATTGAACATCAAAATTATACTGTTATAAAAAACAATGTTTTTTAGCATAGTACCTCCATAAGCAATGGTGTATGCGGCCACAGCGCAGGTCTGAGCCACGGTGCTCTCCTGGCATGTGAGCGGCTTGGAGATGATGCCCGCCTTGCCAAGTACTTTGGTCCAGGTTCTGAGGATGACGAAGGTGAGGAGAGCGGCAGAGACATTCAGCGTTNAGTCTGAGCCACGGTGCTCTCCTGGCATGTGAGCGGCTTGGAGATGATGCCAGCCTTGCCAAGTACTTTGGTCCAGGTTCTGAGGATGACGAAGGTGAGGAGAGCGGCAGAGACATTCAGCGTTGGAACGAGACCAGTGGTCAGGTTAAGCTTCATCACAATAACGCTGTATAAGCTCCCAATGGCGAAGCTGACGACTACGCCTCGCAGTGTAAGTTGTTCCGTCCAATGAGGAGTACGTTTGGGATCTGAGGCCGCAGCCTCCATAGCTTCTTCCAAATCCTCTCCTTTATTGATCTCGCGAATCTCCCGGGCATCTGCCATGTATAATAAGTGGGAGCAATCGGAAATCCTTGCAACGGTATCCTTCTTCTTCCTTGAAAAAGCTCAGTTTTTTTACTTTAAGGCACACATATACAATCTTCTGCAACAATTTTATTACTTCGGGAGCAGAACTCACCTGGGATTCTACCTTTCAAATTCAATTGTGCTTAAATGGTACTGTGGATTAAAGATGTACTGCTGTTCGTACCAAGTGCGAATGAATGCAGTACAAGTGNGGTATCCTTCTTCTTCCTTGAAAAAGCTCAGTTTTTTTTTTACTTTGAGGCACACATATACAATCTTCTGTAACAATTTTATTACTTTGGGAGCAGAACTCACCTGGGATTCTACCTTTCAAATTCAACGGCGCTCGCAAGAAATTAGCTTTGCCAGAGGGATTTGGAAATTGTTCCCTTAAATGGTACTGTGGATTAAAGATGTACTGCTGTTCGTACCAAGTGCGAATGAATGCAGTACAAGTGCTAGAGTTGCCAAACAGTGATTCCCACCACGGCCGCCACTAGTTTCTTTTCCGGCCAGCCTCACAGTTACTTCGATTGGCAAGGAGGTTGATGAAAGCCGGGATATAAATAACGGAGCAGGATTTTCAAACGGGGGGCAATGAAGGGAGGGGCGTGTGGCTCAGCCCAACTTCAAGCAAAAGATTTCTGTGCGTTCTCAGCATNATCCCACCACGGCCGCCACTAGTTTCTTTTCCGGCCAGCCTCACTGTTACTTCGATTGGCAAGGAGGGTGATGAAAGCCGGGATATAAATAACGGAGCAGAATTTTCAAAGGGGGGGCAATGAAGGGAGGGGCGTGTGGCTCAGCCCAACTTCAAGCAAAAGATTTCTGTGCGTTCTCAGGATTGGTCGAAAGGGGGATGATAAAGTTGGCGAGGAGAAAGATAGCTTACCATTTGCTGCTTTTTGGAGCGAACCAAGAGTGAGAATCTGGACTAATGAATGGTCTAAGACGTGTGGAATTTTTTTAGGCATAAAAATCATGAAGCATTATAGGAGGGAATTGAGGGTGCGTTTGAGTGGCTGTTGTTTTTTAAGGCAATAATTTTGAAGGTGGAGAAGCAGCTTCATACTTATTGTAACAAAGTTATTATTGGAGTAATCTATTTAGATAATCTATTATGCTGTAATTTTTTTTTGATAAAAAGGACAGTTATAACTTTATAGATATGTTGAATCCTAACTTACGAATAGAGAGAGAGTGAGAGAGAGTTAAAAGTCATTTATATCCTGAACTCCTACTTATAAAGGTCTATAAGTGCAGTTACAAAACAGAGAAAAGAGCAGTTATGATAGCCGCTTAAATAACTAGGTCGACATGTATGTTGAGTGAAAAATACATTATAATACAAATGAAATATAATATTTATCAATCGTTAGATGCTTCGATTTTAGCTAGTCATGTGGATCGACTGCATATATCAAATCGATTCATTCGAGGAGACAGGTCGATCGATTAAAGAAAATCGTCCGGTTTCGGTAAGGGGGCCTTCAGTCTATAGGTTTGTCGATCGATAGGTCTGTCGATCGATTTTATTATGTAGTTGGTCGATTGCTTGACTAGTCGACATCCCACCCTTTAACTAGAAACTTTGATTGCCCGAGTCACCATTCCTAGCCGCTCGATCCTTTCGAGATTCATTTTGGCATTTTTACTATATAAAAGATATAAATTAGCTGAATTACTGTAGTTTTAAAATAATTATAGAAGAAAAAGAGAAACTACTTCAATATTACGGAAAACACTTTAAGAGTTTAATATTCAAAATACATTACTTGGTATAATATCACAATAATAAAAACTACAAAAACAACATGTTATAAAAACATTCATCTTCATGTACATATGATCAAGACTTCAGGATAACTTTCTATCCATAACATCTCTTTTGACTTGATCATTATCTGGAGTGAACTTCTCTATATCATGAGCCTATCNGAAAGCCGGGATATAAATAACGGAGCAGAATCTTCGAAAGGGGGAGCAGTGAAGGGAGGGGCGTGTGGCTCAGCCCAACTTCAAGCAAAAGTAACTGTGCGTTCTCAGGATTGGTCGAAAGAGGGATGATAAAGTTGGCGAGGAGAAAGATAGCTTACCAGTTGCTGCTTTTTGGAGCGATCCAAGAGTGAGAATCTTGACAAATGAATGGTTTGAGACGTGTGGAATTTTTTTAGGCATAAAAATCATGAAGCATTATAGGAGGGAATGGAGGGCGCGTTTGAGTGGCTGTTGTTTTTTAAGGCAATAATTTTGAAGGTGGAGAAGCAGCTTCATACTAACTGTAATTTTTTTTGATAAAAAAGACAATTATAACTTCAGAGATGTTGAGTTCTAACTTGTTTTTTGGAATATATGTCTTGAGAGTTAGAGTTGAGAGGAGTGAAAAGAGTACGAGTAGAAAGGAGAGAGAGTGAAAAGTCATTTATATATTGAACTCCTACTTATAAAGGTCTACAAGTTCAGTTACAAAAAAGAGAAAAGAAAAGTTATGATAGCCGCTTAAATAACTAAGCTGACATGTATGTTGAGTGAAAAATACATTATAATAAAAATGAAATATAATATCTATCAATCGTCAGATGCTTCAATTTTAGTTAGTCATGTGGATCGACCGCATTTATCAAGTCGATTCATTCGAGGAGACAAGTTGATCAATTAAATAAAACCGTCCGGTTTCGATAAGAGGGCGTTCAGTCTATAGGTTTGCCGGTAGATAGGTCTGTCGATCGATTTGACTATGTAGTTGGTCGATTGCTTGGCTAGTCGACATCCCACCCTTTAATTGGGAACTTTGATTGCCTGAGTCACCATTCCTAGCCGCTCGATCCTTTCGAGATTCATTTTGGCATTTTTACTGTATAAAAGACATAAATTAGCTGAATTATTGTAATTTTAAAATAATTATAGAAGAATAAGAGAAACTACTTCAATATTACGGAAAACACTTTAAGAGTTTAATATTCAAAATACATTACTTAGTATAATATCACAATAATAAAAACTACAAAAACAAAATGTTATAAAAACATTCATCTTCGTGTACATATGATCAAGACTTCAGGATAACTTTCTATCCATAACATCTCTTTTGAATTGATCATTATATGGAGTGAACTTCTCTACATCATGAGCCTATCAAAAAAACTTATAATCCACACATTCTATTTCTAGGACATCAATACAATCTCCTCACGTAGTTGTCTTCTTTTCTTGAAGTGCATTGAGAATATTGTGTACCACTATTGTAGTATACAAATCATGAAGCTCTTAATGACATGAACTCATTTTTCTTGAGCTTGTACTATATTATGCTTTTAATCAACAAATTTAACTATATGCACCATAGAAAAAAAAAATAGTCATGGTTCATAATGATTAAAAAATAAATATAACAAAAAATACGTAACTCTAAAAACATAACCTTAAAAATTAAAATCTTCGAATATGGAAGAAGAAGTAAACATTAATCAATCCTTAATACATCTCAAATAGTAGTCATCAAACATTAATCAATCCTTAATACATCTCAAATAGTAGTCATCACCAAACTAAACTATAAAATGTTAGTTACATATACTCAATAAATTCACTAAAACAACTATAATCCCTTCTCTCATTAAAATCATCTCTTGAACACCACCCTCATTTGATGTGTGGAAGTCCTTAACGCTAAAGTCTTCCTCAAGCAATGATTGTTCAACCCAATCTGTGGTGTTGATTTTTTTATTTTGTTTTAATATATGATTTAATAATTTTAGAAAAAAATTGAATTTAATAAATATTGTTTAATTTTGAAAGTATTTTTTTTTTTATTTTGAATAATGAAACCAAACAGATCTCATATATTTAATAATTTGAATAATCGAGCATAATGTTTCAAGTAATACTTTATCTCAGAAGATAAGAATATCATTCATAATATGCTCAACTATTCAAACTAAGAAATTTAGGATATTTATATGGTTTATGAAATTTCCAACAGATCGTTCCCTTATCTAGCCCGAAGACTAGGTAGGGTTTAAATTATATGGGTTATTAATTCTCTTATAGGCACAAACTTCTATAGTTAATTACATCTCAGACGGTCAAAATTACTTAAACAAACTCTTCATTAAAATTGTGATTTTGTCTTCAAGAATTCAAAGTTCAGTTTTCACGATTGATCATAGAAAAATTAATTAAGAAATGCTCAATGTGGAATAATTATTTTTGGAATTCAAATGAGTGAATGGTAGGGGATGTCACAGATACTGATAAGTCCTCAGTAACTTCTCAAACTATCCAATGGTTTTGCTTTACATTTTGGAAGCAATGTTAATTAATGTTGTAATCCTACAATTTATTTAAAATTTAGAGCTTACATTTGCACGACATACAATCATGCAAATAGCCTAATAAGATGGGAGGATTTACGTTGTACCAAACAACGACCTCAAGATCCTAAAAAGAGTTAGGACTTATACCACACGACATACAATTACGCGAAAGCCTAAAAGATAGTGTGAGGATTTACGTCATGCTAGACGAACAACCTTGAAATCCTAAGGTTTTATGTGGATTAAGTCTATGGAATATTTAGTTGAGGTTCATCATTCAGTTCATGTTTTTTGTCTTCTCTTGATCTCCTTGAAGGTTGACAGCTGTTTGATCGCATCTTGACTTAACTCTATGAAAAGAAAAAAGAAGAGAAAATCATGTCTCAGGAGGCCTATCCTAGGTTATTTTTATTTTTATTTTTTGTGATCCTGTGAAATGTATTTTGAATTATTGTTATTAAAGTGATTAAAATGAGCGATTTTATTTTATGTTAAGTAATGTCGGTCAAGATCTCATGGTTCCATTGTCCGAGCATCGCTATTAGTTTTGAATTTCCTTGGTCTAATGAAGTTGTTAGAATTGCTCAAACTGGAGAACTCTTATTAGCAACAATTGCTTAGCCTCCTCTCTACTTGCAAGTACAACTACACTGACTCAACTCAACCTAGCATACTAAGTCCCACAAGCTATCACCTCCTTTTAGCCACCTCTTCTTCTCCTTCAAATTGATGGCATGAGATTGAGTCTTGTCGTTTGACACATTAAGTATGCTGACTGCGACAAAATATAAGCAAATTGACCTCTTCGACTTCTCGTCCTCCCCTAAGTTCCTCTCTCCCATGCCCAGCTCTTCGCTTCATCTCCCACTGTTTGGTTTCCCATCTCCTCGTTTCTTCTTCTTTGGTTATTCATTTCCTCTCCCCAGGTAATAAAATGGGACATTACAATTAGAGTTTTGGCTTCATATAAATGACCTAACCTCCTTCTAAATTTCCCAAAATTTTTAAAGTTGATCTAGTTCTTTTATAGATTAATTTTCATATAATTTTTACCATTAATTTGTGTTTTTGTTCAGCTCAAATATCCAAAAACAAAATCATAGTTTTGCTTTTTGTGGAGTTTCCAATTTCTATTTTTACACTTTCTCATTATAAAAAATATTATCGAAAAATTCAAAAAAAAAAAAACTTAAAAGTTTTTAGAAATTGTATTTGTGATATTCGTCAGCATTTTTAAAGAAAAATTTGAAATTTCATACTATATTTGATAATCAAGAATAAAATTATAAAAGTTGGTCAATTTTGTCTAGATTTGACCTAATTGATGCTTCTCACTCAATCACACAACCAAATCCTCTCCAATACCCCCATTCACTCCAAATAATGAAAAATATTTATGAATAAATTTGTTATAGTTTTGACAATCATTAATAAATCAGAAAATATATTAAAAAATAAAGATGATTAAATGATATACCAAAGCTATTTAGAAACTTAATTTTACTGATTTACTTTAATTTTCAATGTAATCTATATACAAGTATACAAATATTAAAATACTTGTTATCATCATATGCAACTAGAAATATGATTTGTTCAAATTTCATTGCATTTAATTGATTATGAAATTAGCCTAACGTTTGTAAAAAAATTGTGGACCACTGGTTTTAATGCTTTAAAAAAATCAATAAAGTAGTATAGTACATTTGACAATAATAATCTTTATTAAAATCTAAAGAAAGGACCACTTCCCTACTAATTGTGTTAATGAAACAAAAAATAATGAATTATATCATGTAATATATGCAAGTTCCATTTTAGTATAGTTTATTTATACACTCTTACACAATGAAATGATAAATCATTTATCTCAAGAACAAGAATAAATATTACATCAGGACTTCACACGTAGAGTTGCGTAGAGTTACGTGCGAAGTCTAATGAAATCACGCCACAGGGGAATATTCCTGGTAACACAGGGTAACACCGGGGAATATTACCCCCTTGTTATTCAGGTGTTATTATATGTTATTCATGTGTTATTGTGTCCTGGGAATATTCATAGTGTTATAATAACACAATAACACATCAATAACACTTGAATAACATACAATAACACCTGAATAACACGGAAGAAATATTTCTCTGTGTTACCAGACCGTTTTTTTCCTCACTACACGTGTGTGACGTAATTTTATTGAACTCCGCACGTCCTAATTGAACTATGATAAAATAAAATTTAACCTTATTTAAAATATTTTCGAATAATAATAGAATAATCTTTAGATAAGTATGGGTAATCTTTAAAAAATGATTGAGTAATCATGATGATTGAAATATCACTTTAGTGCTTAATGTATTGGTCTGATCCATAGAATGTGACGACTGGTTTGGGGGCTAAAAAGGGAGAATTGATTGACTTGTGGAATCTTAACTTTGAGTGTTGGATGTGAGTGTTTCATTAGTTCATGAAAGGTTTCAGGTGTAGATTTCGGTTTTAATTTCGGTTCCAATGTTAAGTTTATTTCCTGTACATTAAATTCTTTGTTTGGTTAAATTTGATTTCTATTTATGATGCTGATTGTAGTTAGCGGAGTAAATGAGCCGAACACGAGCAAGCCCAGGCTCAGCTCGTACTCGGCTCGTTTATATTTCGAGCTCAAAAAGTGTGTTCGTGTCACGAGCTGTTCACGAACGAAGAGTCGTTTTGTCAACCCTAATCACGTAGCCATAAGATGTTAAGGACTACGACAAAATTTAAAACATCATTTGAATCTAATTTAATAATTTTTATTCTATTTTTTTAATTAATACTTTTAATTGATTATAAATCTTTATAGCCTTGTAGTCAATTAATTTTTTTAAAAATACTACTCATCAAATATATATAT
>JXCR01090218.1:64447-80369 GCA_002079205.1 Phalaenopsis hybrid cultivar
ATCCACTCTTTAAACTCAAGAAAAATACAATTTCATAAAGACACCTGTGGAAGTTTCACATATATGCGATTGTTCATTTCTCATCAAATTATATAAATAGCTATACCTAAATTTGACCGTTAGACTGACCAATAAGCTATTTGAATGTCGCTATATTAAGAGGGTTGGTCGGATCCTGATATAATCCGAGTTAATTTAATATTATCAGTATCGTGCCAACACAACCAAAACAATATTAAAGTATATATAAATATAATGATTCCTTACTAAAAGTCGTTTAGACTAGCCTGTTAAATATGTGATAAGCCTAATATTATGTGACATCTTAGAGGGGAGTATGAACATATTTGTTAACAATTACATAAATTAATGGTTTTTAACATATAGTATATTGCATCCTAGCTTCACTTGACAATGTTAATTTAATTTTTTATTTTTATTTTTTCAAATACAAAGATAAATATAGAGTGAAAACCATATCAAAATTGTTAGATCTACTATTAATCTCTTTAGCATGAAAGTTTGATATGTGTAGATATGAGAGAATTTGAAATATATATATATNTGACAAATTTGACTATATGTACAATAGAAAAACAAAAAATTAGTTATGGTTCATAATGATTAAAAAATAAATATAACAAAAAATACGTAACTCTAAAAACATAACCTTAAAAATTAAAATCTTCGAATATGGAAGAGGAAGTAAACATTAATCAATCCTTAATACATCTCAAATAGTAGTCATCACCAAACAAACTATAAAATGTTAGTTACATATACTCGATAAATTCACTAAAACAACTATAATCCCTTCTCTCATTAAAATCATCTCTTGAACACCACCCTCATTTGATGTGTGGAAGTCATTAACACTAAAGTCTTCCTCAAGCAATGATTGTTCAACCCAATTTGTGATGTTGATTTTTTTATTTTGTCTGAATATATGATTTAATAAAATTAGAAAAAAAAATTGAATTTAATAAATATTGTTTAATTTTGAAAGTATTTTTTTAATTTTGAATAATGAGACCAAACAGATCTCATATATTTAATAATTTGAATAATCGAGCATAATGTTACAAGTAATACTTCATCTCAGAAGATAAGAATATCATTGATATGCTCAACTATTCAAAGTAAGAAATTTAGGATATTTATATGGTTTATGAAATTTCCAACATATCGTTACTTTATCTAGCCTGAATACTAGGTAGGGTTTAAATTATATGGGTTATTAATTCTTTTATAGGCGCAAACTTCTGTAGTTAATTACATCTCAGACGGTCAAAATTACTTAAACAAACTCTTCATTAAAATTGTGATTTTTTCTTCAANAATCGTTCCGTTATCTAGCCCGAATACTAGGTAGGGTTTAAATTATATGGGTTATTAACTCTTTTATAGGCGCAAACTTCTTTAGTTAATTACGTCTCAGACGGTCAAAATTACTTAAACAAACTCTTCATTAAAATTGTGATTTTGTCTTCAAGAATTCAAAGTTCAGTTTTCACGATTGATCATAGGAAAATTAATTAAGAAATGCTCAATGTGGAATAGTTATTTCTGAAATTCAAAGGAGTGAATGGTAGGGGATGTCACAGATACTGATAAGTCCTCAGCAACTTCTCAAACTATCCAATGATTTTGTTTTACATTTTGGAAGCAATGTTAATTAATGTTTTAATCCTACAATTTAATTAAAATTTAGGGCTTACATTTGCACGACATACAATCATGCAGATAGTCTAATAAGATGGGAGGATTTACATTGTACCAATCAATGACCTCAAGATCCTAAAAAAAGTTAGGACTTATATCACACGACATACAATTACGTGAAAGCCTAAAAGATAGTGTGAGGATTTACGTCATGCTAGACGAACAACCTTGAAATCTTAAGGTTTTATGTGGATTAAGTCTATGGAATATTTAGTTGAGGTTCATCATTCAGTTCATGTTTTTTGTCTTCTCTTGATCTCCTTGAAGGTTGACAGTTGTTTGATCGCATCCTGACCTAACTCTATAAAAAGGAAAGGGAAGAGAAAATCATGTCTCAGGAGGCCTATCCTAGGTTTTTTTTATTGTTATTTGTTGTGATCCCGTGAAATGTATTTTGAATTATTGCTATTAAAGTGATTAAAATGGGCGATTTTATTTTATGTTAAGCAATGTCGGTCAAGATCTCATGGTTCCATTGTCCGAGCATCACTATTAGTTTTGAATTTCCTTGGTCTAAAGAAGTTAGAATTGCTCAGATTGGAGAACTCTTATTAGCAACAATTGCTTAGCCTCCTCTCTACTTGCAAGTACAACTACACTGACTCAACTCAACTTAGCATACAGAGTCCCACAAGCTATCACCTCCTTTAGCCACCTCTTCTTCTCCTTCAAATTGATGGCACGAGATTGAGTCTTGTCGTTTGACACACTAGGTATGCTGACTGCGACCAAATATAAGTGAATTGACCTCTTCGACTTCTCGTCCTCCCCTAAGTTCCTCTCTCCCATGCCCAGCTCTTCGCTTCATCTCCCACTGTTTGGTTTCCCATTTCCTCGTTTCTTCTTCTTTGGTAATTCATTTCCTCTTCCCAGGTAATAAAATGGGACATTACAATTAGACTTTTGGCTTCATATAAATGACCTAATCTCCTTCTAAATTACCCAAAATTTTTAAAGTTGATCTAGTTCTTTTATAGATTAATTTTCATATTATTTTTACCATTAATTTGTGTTTTTGTTCAGCTCAAATATCCAAAAACAAAATCATACTTTGCTTTTTTGTGGAGTTTTCAATTCCTATTTTTACACTTTCTCATTATATAAAAATATTATCGAAAAATTCAAAAAAAAAAAAAACTTAAAAGTTTTTAGAAATTATCTTTGTGATATTCGTCAGCATTTCTAAAGAGAAATTTGAAATTTCATACTATATTTAATAATCAGGAATAAAATTATAAAAGCTGGTCAATTTTGTCTAGATTTGACCTAATTGATGCTTCTCACTCAATCACAGAACCAAATCCTCTCCAATACCCCCATTCACTCTAAATAATGATAATCATTAATAAATCACAAAATATATTAAAAAATAAAGATGATTAAATGATATACCAACAGGGCTGTCAATTTGGCTCGTTGTTAGTGAACAGCTCATGTTCGGCTCATTAAACGACTCGTGTTCTGCTCGTTTGTTAAGCCAAACGAGCNACACGAGCCGAACACAAACACAAATATTTAATTCGAGCCGAACACGAACACACTGTTCACGAACCAATTACGAACACGAGCCGATTTCAAATACGAGCTATTTAGAACAAGCCGAACCTGAGCTCGCTCAAGCTCGGCTCGTTTACAGCCCTATATACCAAAGCTATTTAGAAACTTAATTTTACTGATTTACTTTAAATTTCAATGTAATCTATATACAAGTATACAAATATTAAAATACTTGTTATCATCATATGCAACTAGAAATATGAATTGTTCAAATTTCATTGCATTTAATTGATTATGAAATGAGCCTAACGTTTGTAAAAATTTTGTGGACCACTGGTTTTAATGCTTTTAAAAAATCAATAAATTAGTATAGTACATTTGACAATAATAATCTTTATTAAAATCTAAAGAAAGTACCACTTCCCAACTAATTGTGTTAATGACACAAAAAATATTGAATTATATCATGTAATATATGCAAGTTCCATTTTACTATAGTTTATTTATACACTCTTACACAATGAAATGATAAATCATTTATCTCAAGAGCAAGAAAAAATATTATATCATGACTCCGCACGTAGAGTTAGTACGGAGTCCAATGAAATAACGTCACAGAGAAATATTCCCGGTAACACAGGTAACACCGGGGAATATTTACACTGTGTTATTCAAGTGTTATTGTATGTTATTCATGTGTTGTTGTATTCTGGGAATATTCCTGGTGTTATAATAACATAATAACATATCAATAATACTTGAATAACATACAATAACACCTGAATAACACGGGAGGAATATTTCTCTGTGTTACTAGACCGTTTTTTTCCTCACTACACGTGTGTGACGTGATTTCATTGAACTCCGCACGTCCTGATTGAACTATGATAAAATAAAATGTAACCTTATTTAAAATATTTTTGAATAATAATAGAATAATCTTTAGATAAGTATGGGTAATCGTTAAATAATGATTGAGTAATCATGATGATTGAAATCATTTTAGTGCTAACGTATTGGTCTGATCCATAGAATGTGACGACTGGTTTGGGGCCTAAAAAGGGTGAATTGATTGACTTGTGGAATCTTAACTTTGAGTGTTGGAATGAAAGGTTTCAGGTGTAGATTTCGGTTCCAATGTTAAGTTTATTTCCTGTACATTAAATTCTTTGTTTCGTTAAATTTGATTTCTATTTATAATGCTGATTGTAGTTAGGGGAGTAAATGAGCCGAACACGGCAAGCCCAGGCTCAGCTCGTACTCAGCTCGTTTATATTTCGAGCTCAAAAAGTATGTTCGTGTCACGAGCTGTTCACGAACAAAGAGTTGTTTTGTCAACCCTAATCACGTAGTCATAAGATGTTAAGGACTGGACAAAATTTAAAACATCATTTGAATCTAATTTATTAATTTTTATTCTATTTTCTTAATTAATACTTTTAATTGATTATAAATCTTTGTAGCCTTGTAGTCAATTAAAGTTTTTTAAAAATACTACTTATTTAAATTGATGAGTAGTATTTCGAGTCAAAACGTGCTGAACACGAACGAACAAATATTTTTTTGTGTTGTTCGTGTTCGGCCGGTTAACTTAGCGAACGAGCCGAACACGAGTTGTTCACAAACAACGACCCGTTTTGACAGCCCTAATTGTAGTTATTAAAACAGTAAATTATGATATCTTATATAAGAAGCGAATGGGCCTACTACAAATGATTCTAACACAACATCGCTCGCCAATTGTACTTTTTTTTAAGGTAGGGCTCGATCTTGTCATCATAACCTAGCCACTAGGGCTCATTATAACATAATCTACACTACATATTCAAAATATTTAATAAGAATAATAGTTTAGTATTTATTATATACTTAATAATTTATGATGATAAAAATTAAAATCTAGATGCCACATAGATGGATAAAAAGATAATTAAATAAATTAGAGACAAGAACTTTTTATTTCAAAAAACTCAATTAAGAAAAAACAAATCATAAGATTTGTCCCATCGAACTATCGTTCCACTAACTCAAATCAACGATCATAATTATGAGCTTTCCTATTATTAGAGAAGATGAAATTATAATGAGAAAATTTAGATTCTACGGGCTTATTTGAGTAGTGGTAATTGAAAAATTATTGGTGACATGCATCAAAAACTATTGGGTGATACACATGAGCATCGATTGCCAATTGGAGTTAGATAATGAATGATTGTAAAACATTTGGCACCAAAAANGAGTAGTATTTCGAGTCAAAACGAGCCGAACACAAACAAACAAATATTTTTTTGTGTTGTTCGTGTTCGGCCCATTAACTTAGCGAATGAGCCGTTTTGACAGCCCTAATTGTAGTTATTAAAACAATAAATTATGATATCTTATATAACAAGCGAATGGGCCTACTACAAATGATGCTAACACATCGCTTGCCAATTGTACTTTTTTTTAAGGGAGGGCTCGATCTTGTCATCATAACCTAGCCACTAGGGCTCACTATAAACATAATCTACACTACATATTCAAAATATTTAATAAGAATAATAGTTTAGTATTTATTATATACTAAATAATTTATGATGATAAAAATTAAAATCTAAATGCCACATGGATAGATAAAAAGATAATTAAATAAATTAGAGACAAGAACTTTTTATTTCAAAAAACTCAATTAAGAAAAAAAAAATCATAAGACTTGTCCCCTCGAACTATCGTTCCACTAACTCAAATCAACGATCATAATTATGAGCTTTCCTATTATTAGGGAAGATGAAATTATAATGAGAAAATTTAAATTTTGCGGGCTTATTTGAGTAGTGGTGATTGAAAAATTATTGGTGACGTGCATCAAAACTATTGAGTGATACACATGAGCATCGATTGCCAATTGGAGTTAGATAATGAATGATTGTAAAACATTTGGCACCAAAAACCAATGTTGTTTGGTGGTGCGTATGGGCATCAAACGATGAATAATATCTGTTATTAAGGTTTGTATTAGTTTTTTTGTATTCAGTGGGCCTGAACCGTAAACGTGGTCTATTGTGATTGAAGTTCAAATACAGTTTTACATCAGGACTCCTGATGCACTATATTTTTTCCTCACATGAGAACTCACCACATCAAATCAACAAAAAAAAAAAAAGGCCACTAAAGTATTATCAAGTATTATAAGCCAACATTTCACTATCTCATGAATANATGATGGTGCGTAAGAGCATCAAATGATGAATAATATATGTTATTATTGTATTAGTTTTTTTTTATTCAGTGGGTCTGAATAGTAAACGTGGTCCATTGTGATTGAAGTTCAAATACAATTTTACATCAGAACTCCTGATGCACTATATTTTTTTCCTCACATGAGAACTCACTACATCAAATCAACAAAAAAGAAAAGGCCACTAAAGTATTATCAAGTATTATAAGCCAACAGTTCACCATCTCATGAATATATTTAGGGAACCATCCACTCTTTAAACTCAAGAAAAATACAATTTCATAAAGACACCTGTGGAAGTTTCACATATATGCGATTGTTCATTTCTCATCAAATTATATAAATATCTATACCTAAATTTGACCGTTAGACTGACCAGTAAGCTTTTTGAATGTCGCTATATTAAGAGGGTTGGTCGGATCCTGATATAATCCGAGCAAATTTAATATTATCAGGATCTTGCCAACCCAATCAAAACAATATTAAAGTACATATCAACATTGTTAGATCTACTGTTAATCTCTTTAAGATGAAAGCTTGATATGTGTACATATAAAGAAATTGAAAAAAAAAAAAAATTAATTAAGGGTGCAAAGATTGTTTCATATTTATGCTAACAATTTATTATTTTCTTCACCATATTGTTTTTCAGGCATGCTTGTTAAAAAATTATAGGTATTTTTTCAAGCATTTCTCCTTCATGTTTAAACAGAAATTATAAAATAAAAAAGGTCAATACAAATTATTCAATCAGCAAAAGTATTAAGAAGTGATGCATGCTAGAGGAATCACGATGAAAGAGTAATGAATTATCGTATGAGCGTTGCTTGAAAACCCAACACATGCTCATATAATTAAAGAGAAGTAAGTTGGAGGATACACCTTAACTGTCTAAGTGGAAAACCATAGAAAGAGGAAATATTTTGGATGCCTGGTCCAGTAGAAACAATCTATCATAAATGGAGAGTACACATGTTCACTTTTCTCCTTTATTACATAAGATTGAGTCACAAAATTGATCATTGCAAATGTACAACATGAATTCATCGATAATAGTCGTAGTCAGGCTGTAATCAATTTTGGTCTCGGTGATAGCGGGCTACAATAGCTATACTCGATTGTTATAGAGCTAGAAGTTTGTCGTGAAAGTTGTAGACAATGGCTATAGCATCACCTTGTTGTGTAGACTGTAGTAGAATGTCACTGTAGTAGTTAGTCATGTGAATCGTAGATGGTTGAAATTATAATGTTTGATCTCAACCCTACGCCTTAATCTGCGAGTGAAACTTATAAGTGATATTTTAAATAATTACAAGTTCCTCCTTGTACTTATAGAAGTAGGTAGTTTTAGTATAATCAGCATCAAAAAAAGTAGACTATATAACTTTGGATCTGACGTGAAGTTCTACAACATATTGTAGTCATCCCATGTTTCAAAATGTGTGGAGAATCTTTTGTATGGAACTACTGGCACATAATGTTTGGAAATATATGCACATTATCACTCAACATGAGAATAGATCCTAACCATAATAAAATCTCCATAGGTCCTACAAACTCGTTGGGTCTTCTAATCTTGAGCTATGTATCATACATGATATCGCATTAACTAAGGAATGAAATTACACAGAATGGTCGAAGAAATTCATGATGATATACCTGTAAAGGAATGTAATCAAATTTCTCATAAATTTTGATCATGTAGTTGGTTCTCACATAGCCTGGTGGCAAGATATGTCAAGAAATCATCCTTTTACTCTTTCCTTGTAAGAGGGGAGAAATTTGGTCTACATCTTTATGTTAAATAATGCTACTGAGGTTCCCTTCATTATCTTCAGAATATTTATAATTAGACTCAAACTAAATGCTGATCCACCTTTTTCCTTTCATTCACCTTAGGGGTTCATAATAAGTTTTGTTTCAGTATTATCTAGCTCTTTCTATATCTATTATGTCATGTACACATTAAAAAGTCTTCTATTTCTCACGTTAGTGTAGAGTTCTAATCCTTTTAAGATGTTCATTCTCATTCATCCCTAGAAAGTGTTCAAAGTTCTAGGTCTTGACATTCTGAAACATTTTAAAGTCATCTTTTGATATGATCTATCACGGTGCAATTTTCTAAACAAACTATGGTACATAAGCATCTCTAATTGTAATCACTTCCATATGTACTTACTCCTCTACCTTGCATAATGGTTTCAGTTCTTTTATCTTTGCCTCTATTTTAATTTTTTAATACTTCTTTTGTGGCCTTCTACTATAGTTCCTTTTTTGAGTCTTGGTCAAAGGTACCCACTTAACATTAGTAGATCTCATGTTGAAAGTATTAGGAGCGTTTAATGGCTTATCCATAGCTAGAATGTCCTTTAAGCTTATATATGACCCTAGTATCTAATTATTTGATCCATCAAATCAGTTATATTGTTTATTATAGTCTAATTGAATTGTTTCTTTTCTGGTATCAAACTTACTATCTTAACAATAGATTCAAGAATTGGCTTCTTATATTGGATGTCATCCTAATTAGTTATATTGATAGATAGCCAATCATAAGTTATCTTTTAGTTCAAATCCTAGACCAAATTTTATGATGGCCCCTTAAAAATAGCTGGCCTTGATTAAGTGTGAGATGCATATCATCATTGAATGATAATATTAGTTTTCCATTAGGCATCTTCCTGGGATTAGAAAATTATAGGCATAATGTTAGTAGGATGAAGTCAAACAAAACTATGTTTTATTTTATTTATGTTTCTTTTTATTTGTGATTTAACGTTTGAGAGTTTTGATGATACTTCTTTCTTAAATTAGAGAGATAATTTAGTAGAAGGGATAAATCATATATTGAAAAAAGGAATTTGATTTGAAGAACAATTTTTGTGTTTTGTATCTTTAAGATTTAGTTTTTTAAAAAATTAATTAATCTTTTATTAAATATTGAACTTAGTTACAGATAAGCTATGTAGGTGTGCATTATAGAACAAAATTTTATTTCTAAACTATGTTTTTAAACATTACAATACATAATATATTTTCTAATAATGTCTATTTATTGGGGATACGACTTTCTCCTTTAGAGCCCATTAGTAGATATGATCCCCCATAATACACCTTCGTTATTAAGAAGGTAGCTCCCTAAGTTGATTAAAACTTACCTTTCATCTTATGATAGGCTAAAATTAGCCTCTAAAGAACTAAGATCAAGTCTCGTACTTAAAAATTTCTCAGGTGAGCGAATTTGTAGTGAGCTTGAGCTGTTTGAGCTTTGTATGACTTCAAATTTTGTTGGGCCAATGAAGGCTTTCCTTTTAAATCTCGAGTTTTGCTAAATAGAACTTACTTTTTTATTTTGATATAATATAGTTGTCAACCATTACCCTTAGTGAAGGGAGTTAAACCTCCAAAGTGAGTATAACTTTAGACCTATACACTAAGGCATAGAGTGTACACTGGGTTGGAGTTTATATGTTATTTTATATCCCCAAAAATCATATATTAATTGTCCATGTCATTATTTTTTTTGTTATTTTTTTGTTATTTTTAATAGTTAAAATAAAATTTTATTAAATTCTTTTGCTAATCCATTTATTTTTTGATAATATATTGTTGAATACCTAAAATCTATTCCATGTCGCTTAAAGAAGTTATGAGTTTTGGTGCTCTTAAAGGCATAATCATTGTTGTATATTATTCACTGGAGAACATTGAACCAATATATGATATGGTTCATAAATAATTCAAGCAGTTGATGTGCGTTTACTTCCCATATTTTGTCAACTTGGAAAACTAGTTTGTAGCTGGTAAAATAAATGTATTCTTTCAAGCAAGGAGGATCGATAGGACCAACTATGTTTGTACCTCAACATTCAAAATACCACAAAGAAATCAATATGTGAAGAATATTCTGAGGTTGTTATAAATTCACATCATGTATCTGACATTATTGAAATTTATGCACGTGCATGCTAGCAATGTCATGCAGTCTATTATCATTATAAGCTAGTAATATTTTAGTTTTTTTTATATCTTTGTTTTCATTTTTTGACCAAAACGGTGAACACCGCACATGCCAAAATATACTTCTCTTACTATTTTATGCTCTTATTCATAAAGATGATGCAGCCACATCTGATCCTCAATCATATCTTATGATAGTGCCATATATTTTTTTTTATAGGCCAAGAATTTCTCCTCAATTAGTTTTTTCAGTCCATAAATACTTTATTGAAGGTTGTCGTCAATCACTTAATTTCTATTCCTTGGTAAAGGCAACATTTCCCTTAACTAAAATTTTACAAAGGTATACTAAATCTATGGGAGAATAGATTTTAAATCCTTGTACTTTAATAGGGATAGATTCTTCTGTGGAACATACAATTTTTTTAGTGAGTTTTGCTAGAATGTTTGTTATAGAGTTTTCCCCATAGGCTATAAGAATAATATCATATTGATAATTTACTTGTAGGTCCTCATTTTGTACTAATAATACTTGTGTTTTGGCTTAAGAACCCTATAAATTCTAGCAATCTATTCTATTATCGACTATGAAACTCTTTACATTTTAATATATGTTATTTCCATCAAAAGGTCTAACTCTAGATTGGAGCTTAATATTCTACTATATTTAGGCATGGTTATTATATTTGGTAAGATGAGCACATTATTCCTTGATTTAGAGATATAAATGTTGAACCAAATTCTAATTTGCTAATGATAAAAGATTGAGGCATGTCGCCTTTATACAAAGACTATGAACCACAAAAATGCATCTCCGATTAACATTTAGCTTGTTAATCTAAACTCACGACTTCATCATTGAGAATGCTATCATTTAGTAGTGAATTAGCAAGAACCAGAAGTGCTGCTGAGAAGTCAGTCAATCCTTAACCTTTCACAGCATGTAGGGGAGTAAAGGTTATATCAAATTGTAGTAAGAGCACCAAGCACCTTACTAATATTTCATATGTAATTTGTTGAGCAGTTAAATATTTTAATGAATTAAAATTTGAGATAATATTGATCTTAGGAGTAAGCATGTAGTACTAAACCTCTTAGAACATAAATATTAGAGCTAGATAATGCTTTTATATTAGGGGATACTTCAACTCTACAAAAATTAAATGAAGAACTAAATAATAAAGTGCATTCACATTGTACTCTTCATTATTTTTTGCTAATATATCTCCAAGAGATTCATCTAATGTCCTAGTGTAAAGTATCAAAGGTCTTCTTCAGATAGGAACTACTATAACAAACAATGTTATCAAATACTATTTTATGCTTTTGAATGCATTTTAAAATTTATTGTACCAATGAAGCATGCAGTCACTTTCGGTCAAAATAACAAATAGTTAACACCTCTCATAAAGATTGGATATAAAGTGTCTTAGATATGCCAGATTTCATTAAAATTATCTCAATTAAGTTAGGCTTTTGGGAGGCAAGATCTCTAGACAAGTTTTAATCTTTTATGGATTAATCTCAATCCTATTTTTTCTTACTATAAATCACAACAATTTTTTGAAGCCACCTCAAGGGCACACTTAATCAAATTCATTTTGAGGTTGTAGCGATCAAACCACTCAAAATAACTTCAAATTAAGAAAATGTTATTCATTTTCCTTACTTTTGTTGACAAAATTATCAACATAACGTTCAACTTAATTATGGATGAGTTTTTTTAAAAAAAAATTATTCATGAAAAGTTGGTATGTGACACCGACATTTTTAAAACTAAACGACATAACCTTATATAAAAAAAAATTCGATGGAAGTTTGGAATGCAATACAATTTTTTTTTTGTTGTCTTCATCTAGTTGTAATCAGACGACACATCCATAAATGAAAAGATTTAATAAAAAAAGGCAATGACAACCATGAGTTCAGGTATAGGCAATGGGAACTCATCTGTTGGACATGCCTTATTCAGTTATCTAATGACACATGCCCAAATTTGATCATTCATTTTATTAACTATCACTATGCTAATTAGCTATGAAGTATACTTCTCTTCTCATATAGAGCCATTGTCAATCAATTTTTTAACCTTGATTATTACTTATTGTTTTATTTCTAAGTTCATGCATAGAGAAACTTGCTTCACTGGAACAAAATAAAGTTCTATCTTGAGTTTATGTGTTGTAACTTTATGAGCTAATACGTGCATCCCATCGTAGTTTTAAGCAACATGCCGTATAATTAGAGAGTAAATTGAGTTGTCTTGGTCGTTTGATTCATTTTTGCTTCGTAATGTATGTATAAATATTTTTTGGCAGCAATTTTTTATGTAACACATATAATATGACTATTTAAAAATTATTGGATTATTTCTCATACATATATAGCTCACCATAGTCACACTAAAGAAACCTACATGCTTTTGTTGGCATCAATTTTGATATAATGCATATACAACATTGGTAATGTATCATGTCTTTACTCCCTCCTCTATTTAGAATACATCGTAAACCATGATCTAGCAAAAATTTAGAAATACAATAAATAAAAGTAGAATAACTAGCTCACAGTTATGTAGTGTTTATAAGAATACCAGTCACAGCAGTACAATGTGTCCCAATTACCCAAGTTCAAGCAAGTAGTTGAATTAAACTATCATATAGCATAATAATGATATAGTGATGATCGAGGGCAATGGCATGGGAGTTCGACGTCGTGCTAGACATATTTTGACCCAAGAAGAAATTGGCCCACCAGCAGTAAAAGCACCTCCAAACATGGCCTCGTTAGGAGCTTCTCATAAAGCATCGAACCTTGATTAGTTAATACACACATATTTTCTTCTAAATAAAATTGAGTATAAATACAATATCATCTTAACTAAAATCTTTTACAGGTGACGATACTTGAGACCACCAGCCATGTGTCGAGAGCACATAATTGGCCAATTTGCTACCCATGATTCATTCAAGCATTACAAATTACAGGGCTTAATTTTATTCGACGCCTACAATTCATTAGGCTAGAACATCAATTGATGACTGCAGTGGTGGAGTGATGGTGTCCTCTAACTAATACATTTCATTTACTTGTTCGTAAGATAAGTACAATTAGTTTGTATGTAATTTATATTTTTATAGTTAATCATATGATAAGAAACTTTTATCATTTCACAGCTGACATGACTATCACGCTGCAAGATGTCTAAAATATTCTTGGCATTATGGTGGATGGATATGCCCTAATTGGCTCTATTGTTGTTTGCCCAAATTTATGCTGGCCGAGTTGGATGTTGTGATGAGTTGTTAGGAAGACGGTTTGACCTAGATGAGGAGGTTCATCAACCTATAGAAGATAACATCATCGTAAACCTTTGTATGGTCAACTCTCAAAACCATATAATTATACCTCTTTGTTGGATTAGATGGACTTTTTACAGAGAATCTTATGATGGATTAGACTATCCGATTTTTTGTATCTTGTTAGGATATATATTTTATATATGATAGGTTGTTTTTTTTTACTTGCAGACACATCAGGACCATACATCCATTTATAATATTTGTCATTACTTGAGGATTTATTAGTTGTTTCATAGTATTCACTGAGAGACTCTATGTTATCACATTTGTATAGAGAGCTAAATCTTTCCATGAAGCATGCTCGTATTAATATAGTAGGATGTTTACACCTGTTACAAGTGTGGTGCTATGAGCATTTTCATGTGGGCAGACCGACTCTTCATGTTCCTACTCTCAGGGTTACTCTTGTAAGATATTGGGATTCAGGTAAACTTTACGCAAACTAATAATTTCTTAATATATACCCGACAATTTCATAATAATATTATTTGTAAGACCCAGATGGAAGGAGGATAGAGTACAAGAAGTGCCTAGAAAAAATCTATAAATTTATAAAGACAATATTGACCCATTAATGTAGAGCTTGTATATTAGTTTTTTATTTTATAAGAAATCATAAGATCTAAGCGTACATGTGATTTGAGTGTCGTATCTTGATAGTATTATGGTGTGGTTACTTAAAATTTGTCTTAAGAATAAAATATGTTCAACTCGTGTTCCTCTCATTAGTTGAAAATGTGGAGTGATATCTTTTAGATCTAGTAATGTGACAATTTGCTTGTGTACAATCCACACCAATAGAGTCAATTTCAGAGGGTCGATGGCTAGGAAAACTTGACAGGCATTGGATGTGTTATTATCAAAATAACATTCATGTATGGAACAATCATTGGGGCCCTCTTAGTACCATTTAAGCCACCTTCATGTGATGAAAGTATAGAACTCACACATTACTTACAGTAATATAGACCCTAGGCTTCGAACTACCTAATAAAGTCATCACTCAACCACTAGATACTTACTATCCTAGGTCACCTAGTGAGAGATTAATGGTTCTTATACAGTTTATACTTAATTTTTCTCATGCCTCATCTGAATGCAATTAATTATGAACTTATACAGGAGGACTACTGGATACGATCAATGGGCCTTGCTATGAGATTCACATGTGGCCAAGGTAAAGAAGTTATGACAATGCAGGAATGTTGCAATGAACAATTAAAGCTTTCCAATATGTTGATTTTAGTGCCATCAACCAGCCAACAAAACATGCTACTCGAAGATTAACTTCTGATATTTTATGATGGTCACCAGCGAACTTTCCAAGAGGATTGATTGTAGATTTTTCAAGAATTTCTTTTTCTTATCATGGTCCCTCAACATATGCAGGACCCTCAACATACACAAGACCTTCAACATCAAATGAGGCTTCATCTTATGCTTCGCAATGAACTATTTCTGAAGGAGAACACTTAGATCTGCACTTTCATTCGGGACCAAATTTTGGAGGAACTCCACCCTATAAGCAACAAAAAACTCCAGTTGTTGCACCATGCTGAAGAAGATAAAATTTGTATTATTTTTCAAATTATTGTACAATCCACTATTATTTAATTGAAGCTAGAAATTATTTCAAAAAATTATGTGTCATTTGAAACTTGTAATTTTGAAAGTTCAGATTTATTAAACAGTTTAAGTTAATTTCAATAATTATTTTCCTTCAATTAGCTTAACTTTATAACTTTTTTTCAAACAAAGAAAATATTTAACTTAAATTAATTAATTAATTAACTAAAAAAGTAATTTTAAATGTAATTCATTAATTAAAATAATTCCTTGTTATTTTTATTTAATTAATATCTGCTTAACTTAATACTGATTTCTTCTTAATTTATATCATTTTATAAATATTATTTTTAACTTAAAATTTTATTTATTATAATTCATTGAATAAATTATTTATTTTAAAAAATCATTAAATAAAACTTTGTACTAATTTCTATTTTAAATTAATTTATTTTTTTTAAATAATAAATTTATGATTAAATTATTTAATTAAAAATTTATCATTTTAATATATATATATATAACCTAATGTAATATTATAATAATTCTTTTATATTAATTATATAATCTAAATTATTATATAATTTAAATTAAAAAC
>JXCR01090218.1:80946-141157 GCA_002079205.1 Phalaenopsis hybrid cultivar
TATATATATATATATGAAGTACTGTTCATTATAATTTCTTCTTCAAAGTAACAAGCATTGAGCAAAGCAAATATATGTAGATTTAAGCCTTTTGAATTTGATAAATGTGAATTTACAAGATTTATTAAATTCTACTTGAGTTAAATCGTGGGTGTAGCCAAACAACTCTCTAGAGTTAAACATGTTGATTTGATGAATCTCTAGATTGAAACTTGGGATTAGGAGAGCATTCAGATTTCTCCGGAACAATTATCACTTTTAGGGTTGTAAACGAGTCGGGCTTGAGCGAGCTCAGGCTTGGCTTGTGTTTGGCTCGTTCGAAATAGCTCGTGTTTGAAATCGACTCGTGTTCGAAATCGGCTCGTGAACAGTGAATTCGTGTTCGACTCGATTTAAATATTTGTGTTCGTGTTCGGCTTGTGTTCAGCTCGAAATTGACTCGTTAAAATTAAATTGAGAAAAATATATGTAAAGTGTGGGATTTGAACCTGAACCAAATATATACAAAAAAGGCACTAACCACATTGTCACGTGAGGTGTTATGATTTAAACTTAAACATAAATATATATAATATATTATTATATAAATAATATATGTAATATATCGTTATATAAAAAGTTGTATAATTTTTTTCGAGCCATTTCGAGCCGAACACGAGCGAACAAACTGTTGTTCGTGCATATAATTTTTTTATTTCAAGCTAAAACGAGTCGAACACAAGCTACTTAACGAGCCGAACACGAGCTGTTCGCGAGCTGTTCGCGAACAATGGGTTTTTTTGACAGCCCTAATCACTTTCCTGCTAAGCTCAAAATCAAAAATAAAATTCCAACATTGGTATGGACATGGATAAGAAACTTGCTATAAATAGAAATTTTAGCAAGACTATGAAAGAAAAAATAATAGCAAAGAAAACTATATTGTAATGCTTTGACCAGAGAATGTTCAGCCCAAGTTATGAATTTAAACATAGATAAACTATCTCAACTAAAGAACTTTTTATTAAGCGTAAAATAGATGTAGTCTATTTCAAAAACATTACATTACCTGGATGATTGTGAAGAGTGCCGCTACCCAATAGCCTGCAAGTTGAAGAATTATAATGGCATTTCGTTGGTATGAATAAGAGCTAGTCAGGACGTTTGTTCTTCAACAACAATAACTCAATTACAGAACTAAGTTTGTTCGAGTTCTACATGACCTACATGAGAAAGAAACATCATTCTCGTGAAACGCAATATATTTATTTACACATTATGTAATAGGAAAGAAACAATAGGACGGGCTTATGCACCATCTCATCCATCATCATCAGCATGCCAAACTTGGTTTTGCAGCACAAGGAAACAATATATAATCCGATGCACTGCAAACTGTCTTCAGGCTGAATGCTTATTGCTCGGTAGTAGTAAAAGAAACACTTCCCAGACTACGTTTGGTGGAGCTTTATTTATAAGACTTTATTAGAAAGTTGTGTTTCAACAAGTCATTTTTTTTAAATTATTTGGAAACAGCAGCGGCTTCTGAAACAAAAAAGGAGGTTTCTCAAAAAGGTTTCTATAATAAAAGTATTGCAGCTAAATAAACTTTCCGACTTTCTGTAGAATGGAAAGTAGTATAAAAACTCTTCCAAACAGAGCCTAAGGATGTTTCAAGCAAAAAGGGACTAGAAGTTCACCTCCATTACTGGGANTAAGGATGTTTCAAGCAAAAAGGGACTAGAAGTTCACCTCCATTACTGGGAATTTGCTTCTGAACAGCTTTTACAGCAGCCACTCTAGCTGCACTAGCTGCTTTGTTTGCTGCTGCAATGGTCATATTGGTCATATCATCAAAACTGGGGAGATCAATTGCTCTCTCTGCTGCCTGCTGTGCTTCCTGAGGATAGAATACCAATCATTAAAATCCCTTCATTAGAGTTTGATTTTTTTTATTGAAACATTGACATCAGTTCAGGANGAATCATGAAAATCCCTTCATTAGAGTTTGATTTTTTTTATTGAAACATTGACATCAGTTCAGGAAACACATGCTGGGTTTTCATCATAAAGGAAAAAAGAAGAAAAAAAGTCACTTTATATCTATTCTCTAGTGCAAGAAAATGGGTAGGCACCTGAACAGCATTACGAACTTTGGAATGGTTCACTGCAACTTGGGAACCATGAAGCAAGTTTTGAGTACTCAAGATGTCAAGAGTACCATTTTGCCAGTGACCTGCCTGGGTCTCACCATTCCTGAAAATGTACATGCCCAAGCCCTGTCTTCGTCCTTCGTGCCATGCCCCCTCATATCGGTGTCCATTTGCGAAACGATAAACCCCAAATCCATGCATTTTGTCAGCAAAATATTCTCCAGCATAGGAGTCTCCATTCCTGCAGGTGTAAAATAAACATTCAGATGGTGAATTATTCCATTTTGCCATTTAGTTGCATGAAATATTACAGTAAAATAGTTTGAAATTCTTCTTAGTAAGAAGCATTATTAGAAGAAAAAAAAGCAACATGGGTACAAAAATAGTATAATTTTAATGACTAGAGGTACAATAAAGCCTGTACTGCTGAATGACAAATATGCATCGTTTAACATCTAGCAAGACTGCTTAATGGGCCGATCACTTTTGGCATTCATTGAAAGCAAGCATTGTCAGTAAGAGGTTTTGTTTAAGTTCATAAACTTTTTGAACCAAATCATTGAAGTTAGTCATACGCTGTCGTGTTCAAAAATAAAGACCGTCCTTTTGCTATCAATGGGTTCCATTTTTTCTGTCAGTTTTAGCCTTGAGAATTATAAAAAGGGTTAATTACATGCATAGCACTTGAAACATTGCTCTTTACAAAATGACCACACAAGTCATTTTACTGAAGTATCAAAACCATGTATGTATACGTTCCCCTATCAAACAATTGTGAATTTGATTAAAAAAAAGAAATATATGGGTAATGGTTTCATTCCTAATTTTGATATTTGATGACAATTGGAAAAAAAAGGAATGAAAAAGGGTAGTTATTTCGCGAATATAAGTGTTTCGGGTGCGTTGTATATAAATGTCCTAGAAAATGTATTTAATAGAATTATGCATATATTCACAATCTAGAGATATGTATGAAAAAAATTTTAGATAAACAATGAATAATAAAATTACAATATTTAACTCGTAAATAAAAAAAGAATTACTCTTATAATAACTTCGGACAAGAGAGGAGAAAGAGATGAATTATGGATGACAAGAGAGGAGGAAGAATAGCTCTTAAGAGATAATATCATTTATAACGTAAGCCTCAAGGTACAAGGCATACGCTTCAAAATAAAAATTATTTAAAAAATTATTAAATTAAAGATAAATTAAAAAAAAAATAAAACGTCAAACAATAGTTGAACAAAAAGTGAAAAATTAAATCCTTAAAGAAAACAAAGACAAACCATATAAAAAGATATATTAGTTAAAAAGATAACAAAAAAAGTTTAAAAAAAAAAACAAAAAACAATTATATTAAAAAAAGTGAAAAAAATAAACTAAGAAAATAAAATAAAGTATGTTAAAAGGAAATTTAAATAACTTAATAATGAAAAAATAATTTAAAAAAAAAATAGAAACTAGCTAAAAAAATAAAAATGTTTACTTAAAGCTAAGGGTGTCAAATCGGGTTCACGGGTCCGATGTACGTATGACTTGAAATTAATTCAATCTGATACAACTTGACCCGAATCTGACCCAATAATAAACGGTTTAAAAATCCAATATGGAACCTACTCGCTTTTAACCTATTTAACATAAGGCATAACAACGCAAAACACTTATTCGGGTAAATTTTGAGTTGGCGGGTCGATTTTGAGTCAATTTTGGGTAAAGGACAATTTCAGTTTAATTTCAGGTTGAGGAGTCTACCTAAACCAACTAAAAAAAATATTCGGATAAACTCAAAGTTGAATTTTTTGAGTAAGTTCAACTCGCGTTGGTCTGTCAATTTTGACAACCCTACTTAAGGTATTCTCATAAACTTAGAAAATGAATTGCAATCTTCAATCTCAAAGCTTTTATAAACCATAAACCAAAAAATTTAAATCAACTTATATTTTACTTAAAAGTATTTAAGCGTTCACCCAATGCCCCTCAAGGCATATGCCTTGAATAAAAAGGAGAAAACTATGCCCAGACTAGAAAATTGTAAGATTCAAGGGTGCCTCATGGTGACATGTGCCCAAAAACTCATGTAACAAGGCTCCAAAATCATCAATATAATTTTATTTGTATCACTAAAATATATATCTTCTTGTGGACCGAACCATAACAAAAGCCAATAAGAAGTCTTACTCATTTTGGCAAGTCCCAATGACTCAAAAGACATTAGTTTTTCTTCGTGATAGGGCCCTAATAAGATCCCAAATCTTCTCTCTAAACTCTGATTCTCTCTCCTCTTTCCTTTCATATTTTGTCAAATCTTATTAATCAGATTTAGTTGTTATACATATATAATTTAGAATCAAACATCCTCTAAAATGTAACAAGTGTAGAAGATGCCTAGAACAAAGTGTCAAATCATAAATCAATTCTAAAAAAGGAAAACATATATGTAAGTGGGGCAATATTTTTTTTTATAACATACGAAAAACAAAATCATATCAAAGATCATTTCACAAAAATGACCTAAGAATTCTCAAAATGTTTGCGATGAGGTTTCAACCATCATCCTCTCCAAAAACGCAACTTAACTGATTCCCCCACATCATCACCAAGTGTATAAATTTCATCAATTTCAGGCAAAGGATCTTCTCTTTGAAAATGAAATGCAACAAAAACTCTTCATCTCCACCAACCCAAGAAACGATTCAAAGCCAAACAACATCATTTCTATTCAAAATACAAAGCTCACAATCTCCACGAAAGTTTAAAATACCAATACCAAAAGCTTATTAAAAAAAGTTGAACCCAGCGGATCACATTGTTCAATTTAAGTCAATAGTTCCTCTCTCCATTGGTGATATTGTGTTGTGAACATTTAAGAAAACAACTTAATAGCAGCTCTTTAAACTTTCTACTAGAAGCATAACTAATTTTTAGAATCCAAGATTTTGTCTATTGACAAAATCAAAAGTTCTTTAGAGTCTCAGGCAGAAATCTAGCAAACCTCTCCAACATTTTAATATTCATTCTCAACGAGTAATGTAGAATGTCAAAAACTTAGCATGTGTAATCACCCAGGCTTAACTCACCCACGGTCAATAAGAATGCATTTCAAAGGTGCATTTAGCTTACAGCAACCAAAAGGCTTTAACCAGATTATTAGAGATTGGCTATAGTTATATTAATGCAAAAGAGTACAGCAATACTACAGTTTCTACTTTAAACCATAAAAATCTGGAAGTTGCCCTAGATCTGCAATGGCATCATCAACAACAACCAAATACATTGTGATGACTTCAACTTAATATATAAAAGAACTCGTTGCAATATCAACATCAGCATAAACATTATCAATGTCAACATGAACATAGAAGTCCCTCAATCTATCAACCACCGGTCAAAGACAAGTCGCTACTTGCTAATAATAAAAAGTACCCACATATATTCTTTTATGGTTATCTCATGCAAAACTGACGAATGGAATTAAAAACAAAAAAGAGAGGAGTTATTTCTCAAAGGGAACGGGACTAAGCCACATGCTTTATGATTTATCACTAACTACTCCCAAAACACAAATTAAAGACAAAGTACTTAGAGCAGCCGTTACATTGAACACACAACCTCATCCCCAAGGTCCATCTAATTATTGTGTTTTTCACACAGATCACATAAATAACATGGAGTATAGTGAAACATTCGATAAGATGATAGCCATACCAAGGAATCATCAACGAAGGGAAATTCAAAGAGTTTGTAGCCACCAACCTCGTATATCCTCTGCAAATCCTTGGATGAATGAAATAGTTCAAGCAAAAATCATACAGAAAGCTAGAGCTATCATATTAAGAAGTTGTAATGAAAATCTTGAAAAGTAATTCATTTAATTTTTTTTAAAAAAAAAAAGTGAGTTCTTAGTCATTCACTTGATTGTTCCTTCACGAAGAAACTTCGATTTTGATGGTAATGTTATTCATAAAACTTGCTCTAAAATTTGATAATGAAAACTTTTAGAATAGAACCAAGGAAATCTTATTAATGCAAAGAGGGGTATAAATACCCATTACAGAATCTACTAGTAATAAAACAAATAAAAATATAATAAGGGAAAAAGGAAAGTAAATAAAAGCAAATCAAAGCAATTAATACAGAATTCTGCATATTCATATTCTAATATTCTAATACTCGCACTCAAGTCGAAGCATATAAGTCAGTCATGTTCAAATTGGATTTGAAATCGCTGAACAATGACCGAGAAAAAGTTTTTTGTGAGAATATTTGCTAGTTCGCCACTAGACGGTACAAACGGAACACAAATTTTCCCGGACTCAAGTTTTTTTCTTAATAAAGTGTTGGTCAATCTCAACATGCATGGTTCGATCAAGCTGAAACAAGTTATAAGCAATGCTAATGACAGTCTTATTATTACAGAACAATTGTAGGGACTTGAGATTGTCATACGTAATTCGTGAAACATGATGTGTAACCAGAGAGCCTCTCAAATTCCTAGTGAAATGAATTGAAATTCAGCTTTTGCAATACTCCAAGCAACTACATACCGCTACTTGCTTTTCCAGATGACTAGGTTTCCCAACACAAATGAGCAGTACCCCGAGGTAAATTGTCGATCATAGACGAACTCGGCCCAATCTGCGTCTCTGTAACCTGTAATAGAAGGAGAGATGTGGCGAAAAAAAAACAAATCTGAGCTCAATGTGTCTTTTAAACAGTGGAGAATCCATTTAAAAACTTGAAGTGGTGCTTATAGTGATCATGCATGAATTGACTGACTATCCCAACTACGCGGCATATGTAGAGGCGTGTACACAAGGAGCTGGTAGTGAGTTTTATTTACAAGAACTGCATCAGGAACATCAAGTAGTTTTTTCATTGGGATCTATCAGGAAAGGCACTGATTTGCACAGAAGAAGAATTTTCTCAATCAAAAGGTCAACCACATATTTGCGCTGAGACAGGTAAATACCCTGAGATGATTGAGCAATTTCCATGCCTAAGAAGTACCAGAGAAATCCTAAGTCCATGATTTCAAAGTAGCAAGGATGTCATTCAGAGACTCCAATTCTGGTAGATCATTACTTATGAAAACAATATCGTCAACATAGACAATAAGGATAGCTACCTGACAACTTGAGGAATGTCGGAAAAAGAGTGTAGTCTGATTAAGCTTAAGTGAATTCATAGCCTACAACCACCTTTGTGAATTTTCTGAATCATGCCCGTGATGATTGCTTCAATCCATATAGAGATTTTTGTAGTCTACATGCCTGTCACTAAGAGGCAATGGAGTCAAAACTTGGAGGAAGAGTCATGTATACCTCCTCTATAAGATCGCCATTCAGGAATGCCTTCTTGACATCAAGCTGAAATAAGGGTCAATCCAGATCCACTGCAAAGGATAAGAGAATCCAAATGGTGTTTAATTAAGTAACTAGAGAAAATGTCTCCTCATAGTCAACTCCGTAAGTCAGTGAGTACCATTTGGTAACCAACCGTGCCTTGTTGCGTTCAAAGGATTCATCAGATTTAAACCTGATGCTAAAAATCCATCTGCATCCCGCTGCCTTCTTGTCTCCAGGAAGATCAACAACGTCCTAAGTATATAGTTCCGCTTAAGAGCATTCATCTCCTCCATGGCGACAGTTTTTCAGGCTTGATCTGTTAATGCAACCTCAATAGTAGATGAAAGTTAATGATTGGTCAGGATTGTAGCAAATGCTCTGAATGTTGGCAATAATCTACGAAAAGAAACATAGTTTACCACGGAATAGAGAGAGCATGTCTGATTGCGTACCTTACTAGAGGAACTGACTTCCTCATTTGAAGTAGGAACAGTGTTGAGGATGTCGTTCGAAGGGGATTCATGGTCCAGCAAGTGGTTAGCAAGCTCTAGAGTAGGTGCATNAGCATAAGCATTATCAATGTCAACATGAACATAGAAGTCCCTCAATCTATCAACCACCGGTCAAAGACAAGTCGCTACTTGCTAATAATAAAAAGTACCCACATATATTCTTTTATGGTTATCTCATGCAAAACTGACGAATGGAATTAAAAACAAAAAAGAGAGGAGTTATTTCTCAAAGGGTACGGGACTAAGCCACATGCTTTATGATTTATCACTAACTACTCCCAAAACACAAATTAAAAACAAAGTACTTAGAGCAGCCGTTACATTGAACACACAACCTCATCCCCAAGGTCCATCAAATTATTGTGTTTTTCACACAGATCACATAAATAACATAGAGTATTGTGAAACATTCGATAAGATGATAGCCATATCAAGGAATCATCAACGAAGGGAAATTCAAAGAGTTTGTAGCCACCAACCTCGTATATCCTCTGCAAATCCTTGGATGAATGAAATTGTTCAAGCAAAAATCATACAGAAAGCTAGAGCTATCATATTAAGAAGTTGTAATGAAAATCTTGAAAAGTAATTCATTTAATTTTTTTTTTTTTTTAAAAGTGAGTTCTTAGTCATTCACTTGATTGTTCCTTCATGAAGAAACTTCAATTTTGATGGTAATGTTATTCATAAAACTTGCTCTAAAATTTGATAATGAAAACTTTTAGAATAGAACCAAGGAAATCTTATTAATGCAAAGAGGAGTATAAATACCCATTAGATAATCTACTATAATAAAACAAATAAAAACATAATAAGGGAAAAAAGAAAGTAAATAAAAACAAATCAAAGCAATTAATACAAAATTATGCATATTCATATTCTAATATTCTAATACTCGTACTTGAGTCGAAACATAGAAGTCAATCATGTTGAAATTGGATTTGAAATCACTGAACAGTGACCGAGAAAAGTTTTTTGTGAGAATATCTGCTAGTTCGCCACTAGACGGTACAAACGGAACACAAATTTTCCTGGACTCAAGTTTTTTTCTTAATAAAGTGTTGGTCAATCTCAACATGCATGGTTCGATCATGCCGGAACAAGTTATAAGCAATGCTAATGGCAGTCTTATTATTACAGAACAATTGTAGGGACCGAAGATTGTCATACGTAGTTCATGAAGCATGATGTGTAACCAGAGAGCCTCTCAAATTCCCAGTGAAATGAATTGAAATTCAGCTTCTGCAATACTCCAAGCAACTACAAACCGCTACTTGCTTTTCCAGGTGACTAGGTTTCCCCGCACAAATGAGCAGTACCCTGAGGTAAATCGTTGATTATAGACGAACTCGGCCCAATCTGCGTTTGTGTAACCTGCAATAAAAGGAGAGATGTGGCGGCAAAAAAACAAATCTGAGCTCAGTGTGTCTTTTAAACAGTGGAGAATCCATTGGAAAACTTGAGGTGGTGTTTATAGGGATCATGCATAAATTGACTGACTACCCCAACTACGTGGCATGAATTAACTGACTATCCCAACTACGCAGCATATGTAGAGGCGTGTACACAAGGAGCTGGTAGTGAGTTTTGTTTACAAGAAGTGCATTAGGAACATCAAGTAGTTTTTTCATTGGGATCTAACAGGACAGACACTGATTTGCACTGAAGAATAATATTCTCAATCAAAAGGTCAACCGCATATTTGCGCTGAGACAGGTAAATACCCTGAGATGATCGAGCAATTTCCATGCCTAAAAAGTACCAGAGAGATCCTAATTCCATAATTTCAAAGTAGCAAGGATGTCAATCAGAGACTCCAATTCTGGTAGATCATTACTTATGAAAACAATATCGTCAACATAGACAATAAGGATAGCTACCTGACAACTTGAGGAATGTCGGAAAAAGAGTGTAGTCTGATTAAGCTTAAGTGAATCCATAGCCTACAACCACCTTTGTGAATTTTCTGAACCATGCCCGTGATGATTGCTTCAATCCATAGAGAGATTTTTGTAGTCTACATACCTGTCACTAGGAGGCAATGGAGTCAAAGCTTGGAGGGAGAGTCATGTATACCTCCTCTATAAGATCGTCGTTCAGGAACGCCTTCTTGACATCAAGCTGAAATAAGGGTCAATTCAGATCCACTGCAAAAGATAAGAGAATCCAAATGGTGTTTAATTGAGCAACTAGAGCAAATATCTGCTCATAGTCAACTCCGTAGGTCAGTGAGTACCATTTGGCAACCAACCATGTCTTGTTGTGTTCAAAGGGTCCATCAGATTTAAACTTGATGTTAAAAATTCATCTGCATCCCGCTGTTTTCTTGTCTCCAGGAAGATCAACAACGTCCGAAGTATAGTTCCGCTTAAGAGCATTCATCTCCTCCATGGCAACAGCTTTTCAGGTTTGATCTGTTAAGGCAACCTCAATAGTAGATGAAAGTTAATGATTGGTCTGGATTGTAGCAAATGCTCTGCATGTTGGTAATAATCTACGAAAAGAAACATAGTTTTACCACGGAATAGAGAGAGCATGTCTGATTGCGTATCTTACTAGAGGAACTGACTTCTTCATTTGAAGTAGGAGCAGTGTTGAGGATGTCGTTCGAAGGGGATTCATGGTCCAGCAAGTGGTTAGCAAGCTCTAGAGTAGGTGCATCAGAACGAGTGCATCGAGCTTAGACACTGAGAGTGGATGTGCGGTGGAGCCAAAGGGACATAGGGCTCCTTGGTGGTAGGAGAAGTGGGCGGAACCAAAAGAACAGAGGGTTCCTTGATGGTAAGTGATGTGGGGTGAACATCCATAGGAGTATCGTAAGAAATAGTGTCCAAAAACTAGCTCCCCTTCACTAGAGGTTGAGGTCGGAAAGTAAGGAACACTTTTAAAAAAAAAAGACATCAGTAATCACATAGACTTTATTTATAGTAGGGTCAAGGCACTGATACCCCTTTTGAGTGGCAAAGTATCCTAGGAAAAAAATATTTTATGAACCTGGAATCAAGACGAATTGGGGTTGTGTTTCGAACAAAGATAGTGCACACAAATTTTAAGATGGAGAAGACTCAATTGTTAGAAAAGCACGATCTCAAGACGGTTAAAGTTGTACAAGAGTTGTAATTTTTTTTGGAAACTCTATTGATGAGATAAGTGACGATAAGAATGACATCATTCCAAAAATACTTAGGGACATTAGAGTGAAACATAATGGAGCGAGTAACACGATAAGATGTCAGTGCTTTCTCTCGACTATCTCATTTTGTTAAGGAGTGTCGGTACAAGAGTTATGATGGATGATGCCCTTACCTACCAAGCATTCTTCTAATATAGAGTTAAAAAACTTATGACTATTATCAGTTTGAAGGACTTGAATAAGAGTTTTGAATTGGGTAACGAAGGTGTAAAAGCTTTTAAATATGATAGCAGCTTCAAATTTATCTTTTAAAATATGGGCTCATGTCATCCGAGTGTGGTTATCAATCAAAATAAGGAACCACTGTTTATTGGTGTAGCTAATAATGCGAGAGGGTTCCCATAACTCATTGTGAATAAGAGAAAAAGAAGCGAAAAGTGTTTAATTGTGGGGTGAATAAGGAACACAATGATGTTCGGCTAACTGACATATTTGACATTTGAAATTAGATGGATTTTTATTAGTAAATATCAACGAATACAATTATTTTAGGTATTGAAAATAATGATAACCAAAAAGACAGTGTAACAACATAATAGGACATTCAGTGAATTGAGAGAAACAACAATTATTGGGTGGAGTGTCTCTGTGTTTTTCTCTTGGAAAAAGTAGACCCCACCAACCCGCTTAACAGTTTTTATCATCTTCCCCGAACAAAGATCCTGAAAGACAGACATCATAAGAAAAATGAACAATGCAATCAATGTCATATGTCAGCTTACTGACTAGATAAAATGTTATATTTCAATAGAGATACATATAACACAAATTTCATAGTTAGACATGTTATTAAAACAACTGACCAATTACTAGCAATGTAACTTTGGAACCCGTCCGCAATTTTAGCAGTATCTTTCCTTGAGCAAGGAAAGTATGTCGAGAAGGCTTCAGAGCTTCCAGTCATATGGTTTGTGACACCTGAATCGATGATCCATGGACTAAAAGAGGCAAAAGAATTGGGTGTCATAGGAATAGTACCTTGACGAACGTGGGAGGTCAACAGGTCGAAGAAGGCGAACTGAATCCAAGCAGCTTGATTAAGTGCTCCATTTGACTTTTAAGAGAATTGGAGGATTCTAGATTGTTTTGGGTAAAGACCGGTTGTACTGTGTTGGATTCAGAAGCTGTAGCGAGACATTTGACAGCGAAAGATTTGGCCGAAGGTTTGGATGCAGATTTTTCATGAAGATTCCCGTATTTATCACAAGTGTTTTTGGTTGGGTTTGTGACAGTAATCACAAATGAGATGACCAGCCCGCAATTGAGCACTATTAGAGAACAAGACGAATATTTCGGCAGACAAAGTGGATGCACCAAGCATGACAAGTCTTCAATAATCTTTGCGATGAATCTCAGTAAAAATAGCACGAGAAGAAGGAAGAGGATCTCAGCCAAGGATACAGCCCCAGACATCGTCAAGATCTTCGTTGAGGTCTGCCAAAAATTGGAACATGCAGTCATTTTCTAAAATTTTCTTGAAGAGAGATAGGTCGTCTGGAGATTTCCAAGTGTAATCATAATGCAGGTCGCATTCCATCCATAATATAACTAGATTATTGTAGTACCGGGTCACGATCCTCAATATTTGTTTTACCTCACCGATTTTCTTAGATACCACATACAGTTGGTTGGAATCCCCTACATCTAAGTAGGTATCATAAGTCGTCATCCATAGCACACTAGCAGAAAGAAGGAACATGCATGATCAACCAACCAAAGTCTCCACAGAGTTGATCAGTCACGACATGAGCATGGAATTCTCCACTTCCCAAGCAGCATGTTGGGTCAGTCTTTGGCTGTCACAAATCACACTAGTGAGATGATCGAATTTCGCAAGCCCTTTGATGAACAAGGACACAGATTAGGGCCATTGGAGAAAGTTATTGTCGTTTAATTTATGGGTTTAATCAAGTTCATATTGTTTTCCTCTCTAGCGATCTGCAGAGGAACGAAGGTTGGAATTGAATCTGCAGTGGAATCAAAAACATCTTATGATGACGACTCAGTGCTGAAGGAGTCCGCCATAACTCTGATTGAGCCAAATGAGATATTAGTTTGTTGAGACATTGTAAAGTTCCGGTTGAAACTGGAGGAAGGTATGTTAGTTTCAGCATTTTCGACGAGTAGAAAGTGCCCCAGGAGATCAAAACAAAGGTTATGGATGGTCATCGACCAGTTGGAGGTAATTTGTCGGTTAGGGAATCAAGGACGGCCCGATCTGGACTGCTCAATCACGGGAAGAAGAAAACAGGTCGGCTACTAGAAGAAGTAGACGAACTGGTTGGGAGGTGATCTGGACGATCCTGAAGCAAACCTAGCCGGCTCAAGAGGAGGGATGGTGGAACCAGCAGGGGTTCTGGCAAGGTGAAGAGACCTGGACTGGCCAGCCAGTGGCAAGGAGAGGCCCGTCAGTAGCTAGGTTAGGGCTATGGCTCTGATCACATGTTAGAATAAAACTAGGGTAATATTATTGAAGCAAGAGGTGTATAAATACTCATTACAAGATCTACTAGCAAGAAAACAAATAAAAACATAATAAAAAAAGGAAAGTAAATAAAAACAAATCAAAGTAGCTAATACAAAATTTTGCATATTAATATTATAATATTCTAATAAGCACGTATATTTTTTTAATCAAAATATGTGAAGATGCACATTTTAGAAATAATATATTTGGGAAATTTATTCTACTAACTTGGCAATATATTTGACAAAATTGTCCTATGAACTTGGCAATACACTCAAAGAACTCATTCTTGGAATTTCCTCAAAACCAAGAAATACATTAGAGGAACTCACCAAAGAGACTCAACTTATCCACAATTCAACAAATCAGATATTGTCAAAAGTTTTGAATCATAAAGTTTGCATTCCTTTTTTCAATTTGAAGAATGCAAACCTCAAATTTGTAACTCAAAAGATTAACCTTCTAGATTAAAGTAGGAAAACAATTTTGAATTCTAAATCTAACCAGACTAGTTGAGCAACAAGCAGAGTAACTTAAACTTGGTATCAACATAATTTTGGCATAGGATCAAGTTTAAAAATAACTTCTCATATGATAACTAAAGCTCCTAGAAAAACAAGCAATTTACATTTATTGAAATAGCCTTTACACTTAAAACTGGATTTCATTCAAGAAAATAATGAATTCTGAGAAACTAACTAGGCAATACATCTATTCAATGGCTCTTTTATTTGATTCATGATTTCTCAATCATGTAAGTCAAGTAATGCACCAAAAACCCAAAGTATCTAAAAACAGAGATCAAGTCTAACATTCAAACTCCCCTTTGCGACGAGATCAACCTGGAAAGCAAAACAAGTTCTTTCAATGTTGAATCTAGAGATGGTTACATGAGTAGAATGAAAGTATTAGCTTAGGGTGAGGCACGTCCAAAGTAAAGACTTGTCCAAAGATACATTAAGAAAAAAGGTGGAAAAATAATTGACAAAAATTGACCACACTGGCATATTATAGCGCTATCAACAACAACAACAACAACAAAGCCTTAATCCCACTACATGGGGTCGGCTACCTGAATCATTTTTCTCCATTGCGTCCTATTTAGTGTCATATTTTCATTTAGTTCTAGTANAAAGACATCAGCAATCACATAGACCTTATTTATAATAGGTTCAAGGCACTGATACCCCTTTTGAGTGGCAAAGTATCCTAGGAAAAAATATTTTATGAACATGGAATAAAGTTTACTCTGAATTGGGGTTGTGTTTCGAACAAAGATTGTGCATACAAAAATTTTTAGATGGATAAGACTCGATTGTTAGAAAAGCACGATCTCAAGACGGCTAAAGTTGTACAAGAGTTGTGAATTTTTTAGGAAACTCTATTGATGAGATAAATGGCGATAAGAATGCCATCATTCCAAAAATATTTTGGGACATTAGAGTGAAATATAATGGAGCGAGTAACGTCGATAAGATGTCAGTGCTTTCTCTCGACTATCTCATTTTGTTAAGAAGTGTCGGCACAAGAGCTATGATGGATGATGCCTTTACCTACCAAGCATTCTTCTAATATAGAGTTAAAAAACTCACGATTATTATCAGTTTGAAGGACTGGAATAGGAGTTTTGAATTGGGTAATGAAGGTGTAAAAGCTTTTAAATATGATAGCAGTTTCAAATTTATCTTTTAAAATATGGGCTCATATCATCCGAGTGTGGTTATCAATCAAGATAAGGAACCACTGTTTATTGGTGTAGCTAATAATGCGAGAGGGTTCCCATAACTCATTGTGAATAAGAGAAAAAGAAGCAAAAAGTGTGTCATTGTGGGGTGGATAAGGAACACAATGATGTTTGGCTAACTGACATATTTGACATTTGAAATTAGATGGATTTTTATAAGTAAATATCAACGAATACAATTATTTTAGGTATTGAAAATAATGATGACCCAAAAGACAGTGTAACAACATAATAGGACATTCACTGGATTGAGATGAACCACAACTATTGGGTGGAGTGTCTCTCTGTGTTTTTCTCTTGGAAAAGGTAGACCCCATCAACCCGCTTAACAGTTCTTATCATCTTCCCCGAACAAAGATCCTAAAAGACGCAGACATCATAGAAAAAACGAATAATGCAATCAATGTCATATGTCAGCTTACTGACAGATAAAATGTTATATTTCAATAGAGGTACATATAACACAAATTTCATTGTTAGAATTGTTATTAAAACAACTGACAATTTACCAGCAATGTAACTTTGGAACCCGTCAGTAATTTTAGCAGTATCTTTCCTTGAGCAAGGAAAGTATGTCAAGAAGACTTCAAGCTTCCAGTCATATGATTCGTGACACCTGAATCGATGATCCATGGACTAGAAGAGGCAAAAGAATTGGGTGTCATAGGAATAGTATCTTGACGAACGTGGGAGGTCGACAGGTCGAAGAAAGCGAACTGAATCCAAGCAGCTTGATTAAGTGCTCCATTTGACTTTTAAGAGAATTGGAGGATTCTAGATTGTTTTGGGTAAAGGTCGGTTGTACTGTGTTGGATTCAGAAGCTGTAGCGAGACACTTGGCAACGAAAGATTTGGTCGAAGGTTTGGATGCAGATTTTTCATGGAGATTCCCGCATTTATCACAAGTGAGGTTGGGTTTGTGACAGTAATCACACATGGGGTGATCAGCTCACAATTGAGCGCTATTAGAAAACAAGACGAATATTTCGGCAGACAAAGTGGATGCACCAAGCATGACAAGTCTTCAACAATCTTTGCGATGAATCTCAGTAAAAATACCGTAAGTAGAAGGAAGAGGATCACAACCAAGGATACAGCCCCAAACATCGTCAAGATCTTCGTTGAGGTCTGCCAAAAATTAGAACATGCAGTCATTTTCTAAAATTTTCTTGAAGAGAGATAGGCCGTCTGGAGATTTCCAAGTGTAATTATAATGCAAGTTGCATTCCATCCATAATATAACTAGATTATTGTAGTACCGGGTCACGATCCTCAATCTTTATTTTACCTCACCGATTTTCTTAGATACCACATACAGTTGGTTGGAATCCCCTACATCTAAGCGGGTATCATAAGTCGTCATCCATAGTGCACTAGCAGAAGGAAGGAACATGCATGATCAGCCAAACAAAGTTCACACAGAGTTGATCAGCCACGACATGAAGCACCATGTTGGGTCAGTCTTTGGCGGTCACGAATCACACTAGTGAGATGATAGAATTTCACACGCCCTTTGATGAATAAGGACACATATTAGGGCCATTGGAGAAAGTTATTGTCGTTTAGTTTATGGGTTCTAATCAAGTTCATATTGTTTTCCTATCTTCCGATCTGCAGAGGAATGAAGGTTGGAATTGATTCTGCGGTGGAATCAAAAACATCTTTTGATGACGACTCAATGCTGAAGGAGTCTGCCATAACTCTGATTGAGCCAAATGAGATATTAGTTTGTTGAGACATTGTAAAGTTCCGGTTGAAACTGGAGGAAGGTCTGTTAGTTTAAGCAGCATTTTCGACGAGAAGAAAGTGCCCCAAGGGATCAAAACAGAGGTTATGGATGGTCATTGGCCAGTTGGAGGTAATTTGTCGGCTAGGGAATCAAGAACGACCTGATCTGGACTGCTCAATCACGGGAAGAAGCAAACAGGTCGGCTACTAAAAGAAGTAGACGAACTGGTTGGGAGGTGATCTGGACGATCCGGAAGCAGACATCTGGACAAAGCAGACCTAGCCGGCTCAAGAGGAGGGGCGGTGGAACCAGCAGGGGTTCTGGCAAGGTGAAGAAACCTGGACTGGCCAGCCAGTGGCAAGGAGAGGCCCGTCGGTAGCTAGGTTAGGGCTATGGCTCTGATCACATGTTAGAATAAAACTAGGGTAATAGTATTGAAGCAAGAGGTGTATAAATACTCATTACAAGATCTACTAGTAAGAAAACAAATAAAAACATAATAAAAAAAGGAAAGTAAATAAAAACAAATCAAAGCAGCTAATACAAAATTTTGCATATTAATATTATAATACTCTAATAAGCACGCAAATTTTTTTAATCAAAATATGTGAATATGCACATTTTACAAATAATATATTTGGGAAATTTATTCTAGTAACTTGGCAATATATTTGAGAAACTTGTCCTATGAACTTGGCAATACACTCAAAGAACTCATTCTTGGAATTTGACAATAAACTCATGAGGTAATCCTCAAAACCAAGAAATACATTAGAGGAATTCACCAAAGAGACTCAACTTATCCAAAGATTCAACAAATCAGATATTGTCAAAAGTTTTGAATCATAAAGTTTGCATTCCTTTATTCAATTTGAAGAATGCAAACCTCAAATTTGTAACTCAAAAGATTAACCTTCTAGATTAAAGTAGGAAAACAATTTTGAATTCTAAATCTAACCAGACTAGTTGAGCAACAAACAGAGTAACTTAAACTTGTTATCAACATAATTTTGGCATAGGATCAAGTTTAAAAATAGCGACTTCTCATATGATAACTAAAGCTCCTAGAAAAACAGGCAATTTACATTTATTGAAATATCCTTTACACTTAAAGCTAAATTTCATTCAAGAAAACAACGAATTCTGAGAAACTAACTAGGCAATACATCTATTCAATGGCTCTTTTATTNATCCTTTCAGTCTAAGCGGTATTTTTCTATCACACAAAAGGCCCGAAGCATTCCTCCACTTCAACCAACCAACTTGAATTCTACTATTAACATCCCCATCTATATCACCATCGCTTTGAACAACAGACCAAAGATATCTACACCTTTCTTCTCAAGAACTCTAAAAAGAATATCTCTTGGAACCTTATCGTAAGCTTTTTCTAGATCAATAAAAATCAAATGTAGATTCTCCTTATTATCTCTTAACTTCTCCATCAAACCTCTCAATAAATATATAGCTTCCATAGTAGACCTGCCCAGCATAAATCCAAAATGATTATGAGAAATCTTTATAATGTGTCTTAGGATATATTCAATTATACTCTCCAATAATTTTAAAGTATGACACATCAACTTAATTCCTCTATAGTTTTCACACTCTTGTGCATCCCCTTTATTCTTAAAAATGAGGACCAAAATACTCTTCCTCCACTCTTCAGACATCTTTTTAGTTTTTAAAATAATATTAAAGAGTTTAGTAAGCCAAGAAACACCCAAATCTCCTAACATTTACATATTTCATTTGGGATATCATCAGGTCCTACAGACTTTCCACCATTGGTTTTCTTTTTTACTAATGCGACGAGTTTTTAAAATAATATTAAAGAGTTTAGTAAGCCAAGAAACTCCCAAATCTCCCAAATATTTCCCCTTTAAAGTCCTACAGATTTTCCACCCTTGGTTTTCTTTAAAGCCTCCTCAACTTCTTTTTTACTAATGTGACAGTAAAAGTTTAGTATGCCAAGAAACTCCCAAATCTCCCAAATATTTCCACACTTCAATTGGGATATCATCAGGTCCTTACTTTCCACTTGGTTTTCTTTAAAGCCTCCTCAACTTCTTTTTTACTAATGTGACGGTAAAGCCTTGGTTTTCTTTAAAGCCTCCCCAACTTTTTTTACTACTTCGACGGTAAAAATGAAACGTTTTATTATCATTCATGATATTAAGATCGCTAAGGTCGATCGTATTTTCAGAAACTTCATTAAAAATTTTATCAAAATAACTCACCCACCTATATTGAATATTTTTTTCTAAGAAGAGCATTTTTTTTATTTTCATCTTTAATACACTTTACTTGAGTTAAATCTTTACTTTTCTTCTCTCTTTCTTTTTTAATTTTCATCTTTAATACACTTTACTTGAGTTAAATATTTACTTTTCTTTTCTCTTTGTTTGGTTTGTTTATACATATATTTTTCACCCTCCTTAGTATTTAATCTATTATAAAGATCATTAAAAACAAAATTTTTAGCGTTACATTTAAACCAGTTCGCTATCATGCCAGCATATTTTTATACAAATTCAATAACTACCAAGCACCAATTCAGCACTATTGGCTTATTAATTTCACTAATTACTTCATTTAATATATTTTCTACTTGGCTCGTTATTATTAATTTCCATTTGACTTTAACTTTATTTCTATTCAAAATATACAAGAACTTCATGAAAGAGAGAGAATTCCAAAAGAATTCATTTCTAAGGGTTTACAACACACCCAAAAAGGAAGTAATAGGAAGAACAAAAAATATTTACAAGTAGTATTAAGGGATCACTTCTTAAGGAATATTTGTTGCCTTCTTTCTCAGAAACTCTTCATCACCTAGTCAATTCAATGCAACATGATAAAAGAAGTTGAGGTCTTGCCACACACGGTTGATCTCATCATAATCCTTAAACACATACAAATAAAACAGGATGCTTTCCTACTACTTGGCCGTAATCTTGCCAATATATTCATCAACGTCAATGAACTTCTTTATAACAAACACATTAAAAGGATAAAAACCCAACTTGGCACTGCCTTCATTTTACTTCTTCAAAATAACCTCCAACTTGAGAACCCTTTCTAGTAATGAAATACGTGACAAAGCTAACACTTTCCTCAAAATCTTAAACTTGGCCAAAAACGACTTTAATTGGTTTATCAAGTTCAGATATTTAAATTTCTGTTGGTCATTCAAAATCTTTAAAGTCATCGAAGCCACTTCAAATTTCTAATTAAAATTTCCCGTGTCAACATCAACTTCCTTAGTAAATTCGCATAATTCGGCCTTCTGCTCAGCACAACTTTTTTCAAAAAAATATGCATTTGTTTTATTAAACTTGATCTAACTCACCGTTGAACTCAATATCTTTTGCAGCTAATTGTTAGTCGTTCGAGTGTTACATAAATTACCAAGTCAACAAATCTTCGAATCATTAAAATGTGCAAGTCAATCAACAATAACATGGTAAAGTGTTTATGGAGGTAATTAGAGAAAGATGCAAGCACAAAAACAAGGTAGTTAGATTCAACATATCTTTTGGCATAAGAGGATCAACCTTAACATTAAACATCACTCAATGTTTTTTTCTCCACTGAAAGGATGACCTACCCCTCATCGTTATAACTTTGCTTAAAGTCTCAATGAAGATGAGCATAAGAATAAACCTTCACCTTCCCTGATTCACTCAACTCTATGGCCAACTCGATCCATAGGATCATCGCAATAATTTAGTCTCAAATCACATCTATACTTTCAACTTCACACATTTCATGCCATGATGATTGATCAAGTAATAAAGTGAATGAGAAAACATGTCATAGATATAAAACATAGTAGAAATTGTAGGATATAAAATGCCTTGAACTGAATAAAGATTAGAAAATTAAGTTATAAATTTATAAGAAAAGTAAATAAAAGCTCGGATTAACGACAAATGTTTGCCTATATACTAAAGGTTTAAAATAGTTGAGCATGTGCAAACATTATGCATAAAATCAAAAAAACCAATGAATAATTAAATAAATGAATTGAAAGACAACTGAGTTGTGATTTCTAAATTAGTCAATGATCTTCAAACTGAAACTAAAATTGAGGGAAGCCACTTTGAGATAAAATAAATCCATCGACATGGAATGATGCCACCGTCTTTCAAATAGAATCAACATCAAAAAATCCATCATCAGGTCTACAAAGTCAACTATCTTCCATCCCAAAGTTCAATCTATATTTGCACCTACCAAAAATTATCCTAGCATTACAGATGATAGTTATCCACTACCTCGCAAAGTAATGGGGTCAGCCACAGCATGCATTAAGAGAAAAATCATAGAAGCTCCAGCTGCCCTCACATAATTATGCCACTTAGCAAAATATCTAGTGAACTCCAAGATGGTAAGATAAAATATTAAAGTTTTTGAAAATAATATGATACAGGATGGAGATTGAATAGTTGATGTATTGATGTATTTATGAATTGTCCTTCTATTATAAGAATTATTGTGGAGAAATTTATGTATTAATGTAACTGGTCATACTTATAGTGTCTATGGTACTTGCTTGTGGCACCCTCAAATATCTAGATATTTGTTACTGCTAACTATTAAACGTTGGTTTTGCAATAATCATGATGGCGCCTAGCTTCTATCGTTGACACCACTTTAAATGGCCGCATCAGAAGATGCTACATTGTTTTGATGAGATGAGAACTTATCTACCTTCCCGCGTAATGGAGATCTGAACATTTATAATCTTCAGCACCTAAATCATATTGATGTGTTGGGCGTTGAAGCTAAATATTATGTATTTTGTTAATGGCTTTTAATGATGCTGTTTGAAGGCTAGGGCTTAGGTAACTTATGAAGATCTGCATTGCTGGATCATGCTTGTTGATGTTCTCCATTATTTGGCCCTTAAAGCATGCGACAAATGAGTGATTTACTACTTAGGCTATGAGGTTTGATAGTTCTTGTCTCTATCGGATGGTTCGCGGGGTTTACTAGATCAATGTCTCAAATATTTAAGAATGGTCGAAGGAATTTTTATTTTACAGGCTTTGTTCATCATTTGTTATCTTATTCAAATTTTTGTCCACTTTACTGCTAATTTTATTCATACTAATGCCCATCTCCGATGAATCATGGGTGGTTCCACTATCTACTAGTGCATGTTGTGTTATATCAATGGCTTTCTTGTGATTCATAGAATTAAAGTTACACTATATTGACGTTTTATAAGCATAGAATTAAAGTTACACTAAGCAATTCTAACTGATCTATATATATAGTTTTGGATGAAAGTGAATTAAGTGTTTATAAATAAAAATATTGAGACTCGTAAACTTATTCAATATAATTTCATATTTTCAATCAATTATTTGTGCACGTTGGACATTGGTTTCGTGTAGTATAAGTACCATGACAAATTCAAAATGAAGTGTGAATTCTTTTCACTTTTTTTTTTCTATTTATTTCAAGTTTTTCTTCGTAAATATTTAGTTATTAATGTTGCATATCCTGATTTTGGCCAAGTTTGCTACAATTAAGACTTCAAATGTAGTGCACAACATCTAATTTCTTACTAATACTTCAATAATTCCAATTACTAAGTGATTTCTTTAAATTTATGCAATGATGATATTATTTTTTTAGCCTTAATTCACGTATTTATGGTTTACACTTTTCAAAAAAAAATATCAGTTATTTAATGGTTTTTCGGTCTATGAATGATAAATTCTCTAGCATAATTTATTTACACTGCATCGTATCTAGAAAACCTAAACCCTAAATTATCCTACATCAAATTGTTATAAAAAAAAAGTTTGCATAAATATATCAACTAAATAAGTGACTTACTGATAGTCAAATAGCATAAATAGCAAAAGATGCAATTTGAGGGTCCTTTGAGATCGCTTTTTATTTTTATATTTGATTTTACTTTATTTATGTTTTGATATGAATTTAAAATGTTTTTGGAATCTTAAATTAAGGTTAATTTTGTTTTTATTAAATATCACATAGTCAATTTTTTTGTTAGTTGTAAGTCATTGCGGGCACTGTGACGGAGGTGATGGTAGTCCAAACGGAGATGCAATTAGCTTTGGCACAAAGTTGACCAACAGCAAGCAAGGGGTTGGTTTTGCAGGGTTGGCTAGAGGTCAGTATGAGAATGAGTGAGGTGGGTGTGGGGCAGGCCAGAGGTGGTTGTGACCTGTAAGACTAACCGAAGACAGCTACAATACTATCTCACATACCAAGCGAGATTGGTTAGTAGGGAGTTCATGTTTTGAAAACAATAAATACACCAAGAAACTCCTTCCTAATGTTATTATATTAAAAGATAAAACAATACCAAGCACTAAAAGAAGTAATTGCTCTTCAAAAACTTACTCATTTTATTAATAGCTAGGGCGTATATAGAGTCTTCCAACATTTACAAATAAATTCCTAAACTTCTTCTATTTACAAATAGGACCCTATATTAGATACAAATCTCAACACTCCCCCTCAAGATGGGCAAAAGATATCCACTAAGCCCATCTTGTCACAAAACCTAGACAAATCTAAAGAGCTAAGTCCTTTGATACGGTAGTCAGTCACTTGCTCTCTAGTTCCTACATGACTTAGCTCTAGTAGTATGTTATTCAGCTTTTCCTTGATGAAGAACCTATCAATCTCCACATGTTTGGTTCTATCATGTTACCCCGGATTGTTGGCGATGCTGATTACTAACTTGTCGCACCAAAATTTCAGTTGAGCACCTTTGCCCACATTGAGCTCTAACAACAAGGCTCTCAGCCACATCATCTCAACAACTCCTCAAGTCATGACCCTATATTATGCCTCTATTGTTGACCTCACTACTACTGACTGTTTTTTGCTCTTCCAAGAGACCAAGATACCTCTTACGAACATGCAGTATCCATATGCGAACCTCCTGTCATCCACACAACTCGCTCAGTTGGAGTCACAATAGCCCTCAATGCTTACATGTTCATTCTTCCTGAAGATCAACCCCCTTCCTTGTAGCACTCTTCAGGTACCTCAAATATTGATACACTGCATCCTTGTGACCCTTCCTCAGATCATGCCTGTAGCGACTCACCGCACTTACTGCAAATGATATGTCCGGATGAGTGCGACTCAGATGAATGAGACGACCTACCAACCTCTGATACCTCTCATGATCAACTGACTCTTCTGCCTCTGCAGATCAAACAATGAAACTACAGTCTTGCATCCCAACATATATGTCTATGTGAACAAGTTTAACACATACTTCCTCTAAGATAGAACAATCTCCTCTGCTCCACGAGCCACCTCAAACCTGAGAAAGTATCTAAGTCGTCTCGAATCTTTCACCTCAAACTCTTTGGCCAAACAATCCTTTAGTTGAGCAATCTCTCCCTCATCATCATCATTGACAATCATATCATCTACATACACAGCAAGAATAGTAATGTGACCACCATGTCGAAAAGATAATATGTGATCGGCATTGAACTATTGATAAGTCATGCCTACCATTGCTTTCTTGAATTTATCAAACCATACTCGAGAAAATTGTTTCAAACCGTACAGTGACTTTCTCAATCTACATACTTTGCCCATTATTTGGTTCATGTCAAAGCTTGGGGCATCTCCATGCAAACTTCCTCTAGCAGATCTCCATGAAGAACATACTCTTCACATCCAGTTGGTTTAACCTCCATCTACCATTCACAACCAGAGAAAAGAGTGTTTTGACTATCTTATATTTGCTACTGATGCAAATGTCTCGTCATAGTCAATTTCATACGTTTGACCATACCCTTTCACCACCAACATTGCTTTGTAGCGATCAATCTTTCCTTCTGAGGTCTGCTTCACTGTGAAGACCCATTTGCACCCGACTACATTTTTCCCTTCTTGTAGCAACACAAGCTCCCATGTCCAATTCTTATCAAGAGCACCAAGTTCCTCCAACATTGCAGCCTTCCATTTTGAATCATCTTTAGCTGCTTGCCAACACTTGGGTATAGAGACAGTATCTAAAGATCCAATTAATGCTCCATGTAAATGTGATATATTAGAGTATGAGACAAACTGGACAATGTCATATGAGAAACCAAAACGATCAGAAGAATAACGATCAAGAGAATAGCCCACATTGCTGCAAAAGGTCCTTAAAATCATGGGAATGGGAGAAAAAGAGAGAGGAATCATATCACCTGTGTAATCAAACTCTGAGGTGGATAGTGTAAGTGTCATAAGAGTCGAGCTATACTGGGACAAGGAACTAGTTGTCATGAGCAGCATGGCAAACGTTGTTCCCTCATTCTGTCTTTTCCTCCTTGTAAACACCCTCGGCTCCCCTTGAGTTTGAGTCCCACCACCTTCAGGCTTATTTTCCTCATTCTCTAACTCTTTCTTCGTTGACCATTCCCATACAACAGGACAAGGTATCATTCCCATCTGTACCTATCTTTAACCATCACTACTCTTCCCCTCTCACCTCATAACTCCAACTTCTAACTAGCCACCAAAGGGTGAGCTCACCTCCAAGCTGTAATATGGTTTGAATTCTCTAAAGGTCACATCCAAACTCACAAACAATGTCTTCTCTATTGGGCTCCAACAAGCATACCACTTCTGAGTGACAGAATAAGCCACGAAAATATATTTCACAGCTCTAGGATCTAGCTTCCCTATTAATGGTTTATGATCATTCACAAAACATACACAACCAAATACCTTCAATGAGAGATTCCTGCAATTATCTCTTTTCAACAATTCACAAGGAGATCGTCACTCCAATAGTCTTGAGGGCATTCTGCTGATCAATTGAGTTGTTGTCAAATTGTTTGCCCCCACAAGTATTTTGGAACATTCATTAAGATCAACATGTTTATAGCTACCTTTAAAAGATGTTTATTCTTCCTCTGTTACTTCGTTTTGTGACAGTGTGTATGGACAAGTGGATTGATGTTGTATCCCCAGGCTGGCAAGTACTCCCCAACGTCTTGATGGTATACTTTATCCAACTATCATATCTGAATACCTTTACTGCTGCACAGTTTTGAGTCTGAATCGCTCTGTAAAAGACTTTAAAGAAGGCAAACACATCATTTTTATTTCTCATCAACAATCAATGAAAGTAACAAAATATTTGTAGCAATTCATTTAAGTTGTAGAACAAAATCCCCATACATCTGAGTGCACCAAATCAAAAACATAAGAATTGTCATTACCATAACTAACATAAGAGGTCCTGGTGTGCTTACCAAACTCACAAGCAACACACACAAGTTTTTATTTATTTGTTTTTTCATAAAAAGACGGATACAAACAACTCATTAGACTAAACAAAAAAGTATATTGTCTCATGCGCTTGTGATGTAGCAACAACGCATCCTCCACACTCATAGAGACGAATCAGAATCTTTACTCTCCAAAGGAGGTTCTTTAACCCAAGTGAATTAATGTAACCTACTATGTAAGTTAAATGCCTCTGTAGAACAACTACTATTAAATTTCTATTGTCTTACCTAAACGTGTTAATTAAGCTTAAAAAAATTAAATATTATTTTCTTATTTTATTTTTATTTAAATAATTAATTTATATGTCAAGGATATTTTATAACTTCTTAGTGTAAATTCATCCATTCAAGAAATATTAAAAATATAATATTTTTAAATTAGTTGTAATCAGACTTTGATTATTGAATAAGATGAGTTTACGACCACCTCATGGAGATTTAAGAGTTTAGCCCTTTAATATCTTTCAAGTTTCTTACTTCTACAATGCTTCAAGTATTCAACACTGACACCCTCGAAGATTAGTTGTGTATTGTGCTAATCGTAGCTCCCTTTTTATCCTCCTTTCTCATTGAATTTTAAATAAATTCATTTTCCCACCCGTAAATTAATCATCTCATGGCATCAGCAGTCCATAGTACATGGTAATCAAGATTATTACTTCTACATGCTAACGATTCAACACAACTTTCAAATATTAATTTTTTATTTTTCTAAGCCTAACTTTCTTTTCCTCCATCTCTCTCATTGAATTTTAACCAGGTCAAATGCCCCACTCCTACCTAAATCGTTACATGGCACCAATATTCCATATAACTTAGTCGTTACTCATTACATATCATATCCATTAGCAAAACATGATAAAATGTTATATTTTTGTTAAATTTGATTGAATTTTAACATTTATGTGATCAACACATTATCATTTTGGCCCTAACTCCTGTTTTAAGAATTTGCATTAAAAATAAAAATTATTCTTCTCTTATTTAATAAGTTTTTATTTATTCATATTGCATCCTTCAAGTTACATTAAGAAATCTAAACCCTAAGTGATTAAGCATTACAGTAATTACAAGACAACAATCTCCCAGAGACAAATGAGCATCTTTACTCTCCAAAGGAGGTTCTTTAACCCAGGAAATCTAATGAAACCTACTAAGCAGGTTAAAGGATTTCCATGGATGAACTATTATTAAGTTTCAATCATCATACCTAAATGTGATGATTAAGTTTTAAAAAATATTATTTTTTTCTTTCTATTTAAATAATAAATTTATATGTTAAAGATATTTTATAACTTTTTAGTGTGAAGTCATCCATCCAAAAAATATTAAAAATATAACACTTTCAAGTTAGTTGAAATTAGACTTTGATTATTGAACAAGATGAGTTTACGGCCACCCCATGCAGGTTTAAGAGTCCATTCTTTTTATATCTTTCAAGATTCATTATTTCTACAATGCTTCGAGTATTCAACATTAACACCTTTGAAGATTTAGCTCTGTATTTTGCTAACTGTAGCACCCTTTTCATCCTCCTTTCTCATTGAATTTTAAATAAATTCATTTTCCCACCCCTAACTTGATCATCTCATGGCATCAGTAGTCCATAGTATATGGTCATCAAGCTTATTACTTNCAAGGTTCCAAGAGATATCCTTTGGAGAGTTCTTGAGAAGAAATGTGTTGATATGACTTATATTCAAGTCCTTNTTTTCTTTTCCTCCATCTCTCTCATTGAATTTTAAACAAGTCAAATGCCCCACTCCTACCTAAATCGTCACTTGGCACCAATATTCCATATAATTTAGTCGTTACTCATTACATATCATATCCATTAGCAACACATGATAAAATGTTATATTTTTTGTTAAATTTGATTGAATTTTAACATTTATGTGATCAACACATTATCATTTTGGCCCTAACTCCTGTTTTAAGAATTTGCATTAAAAATTAAAATTATTCTTCTCTTAATTAATAAGTTGTTATTTATTCATATTGCATCCTTCAAGTTACATTAAGAAATCTAAACCCTAAGTGATTAAGCATTACAGTAATTACAAGACAACAATCTCCCAGAGACAAATGAGCATCTTTACTCTCCAAAGGAGGTTTTTTAACCCAGGAAATCTAATGAAACCTACTAAGCAGGTTAAAGGATTTCCATGGATGAACTATTATTAAGTTTCAATCATCATACCTAAATGTGATGATTAAGTTTTAAAAATATTAATTTTTTCTCTTTCTATTTAAATAATAAATTTATATGTTAAAGATATTTTATAACTTTTTAGTGTGAAGTCATCCATCCAAAAAATATTAAAAATATAACACTTTCAAGTTAGTTGAAATTAGACTTTGATTATTGAACAAGATGAGTTTACGGCCACCCCATGCAGGTTTAAGAGTCCATTCTTTTTATATCTTTCAAGATTCATTATTTCTACAATGCTTCGAGGATTCAACATTAACACCCTCGAAGATTTAGCTCTGTATTTTGCTAACTGTAGCTCCCTTTTCATCCTCCTTTCTCATTGAATTTTAAATAAATTCGTTTTCCCACCCCTAACTTGATCATCTCATGGCATCAGTAGTCCATAGTTTATGGTCATCAAGCTTATTACTTCAACATTCTAGCAAATTCAACATAACTTTCAAAATTCAGTTTTGTATTTTTCTAAGCCTAACTTTCTTTTCCTCCATCTCTCTCATTGAATTTTAAACAGGTCCATTGCCCCACTCCTACCTAAATCATCACATGACACCAAGGTTTCATATAACATAGTCATTCCTCATTACATAAAATATCCATTAACAAAGAATGATAAAATGTTATATTTTTGTTCAGATTTGATTGATTTTAAACATATATGTGATCAATACATTAACATTTTGGTCCCAACTCCTGTTTATAGAATTTGAATTGAAAATAAAAATTATTCTTGTCTTATTTAATAAGTTGTTATTTATTCATATTGCATCCTTCTACTTACATTAAGAAATCTAAACCCTAATTGATCGAGCATTACAATAATTACAAGACATAAAGTGATCTCCTAGAGGCAAATCAACATCTTTACTCTCCAAAGGAGGTTCTTTAATCCAAGAGAATTATGTAACCTACTAAGCAGGTTAAAGGTTTTCTATAGATTGACTATTACTAATATTCTATTGTCTTGCCAAAATGTGTGATTAAGATTAAGAAAATTAAATACTAATTGCTTATTTTCTTTTTATTGAAATAATTAATTGATATGCCAAGGATATTTACAACTTTTTAGTGTAATCATTCGTCCAAAAAATATTAAAAATATAGCATCTTTTTTCTATTGGTTGTAATTAGACTTTGATTACTGAGCAAGATGAGTTTATGGCCACCACATGGAGGTTTAAGAGTCCAGCCCTTTTATATCTTTCAAAATTCATTACTTCTACAATACTTCAAGTAATCAACTCTAACACACTTAGTTGTGTATTTTGCTAACCGTAGCTCCCTTTCCATCCTCCTTTCTCATTGAACTTTAAATAAATTCATTTTCCCACCCCTAAATTTATCATCTCATCGCATCAGCAATCCATAGTACATGGTCATCAATACTATTACTTCTACATGTTAACGATTCAACGCAACTTTCAAATGTCAGTTTTGTATTTTTTTAAGCCTAACTTGCTTTTCCTCCATCTCTCTCCTTGAATTTAAACTGGCCCATTGCCCCACTCCCAAAAAAATCATCACATGGAAGCAAGATTAAATATGACCTAGTCATTCCNCTGTCAGTTTTGAATTCTTTTAAGCGTTACTTTCTTTTCCTCCATCTCTCTCCTTGAATTGAAACTGGCCCATTGCCCCACTCCCAAAAAAATCATCACATGGAAGCAAGATTAAATATGACCTAGTCATTCCTAATTATATATCATATTCATTAACAACCCCGCCCCCCCAACCCCAAGCCCACCACCATCACCCCTCCTCCCCTTCCTTTCGTTTTGACATACACACGCCCATCTAAAATAGTAAGACATTCAAAGAGAGAGTAATAATTAGATTTCCAATTGTTCCCTGTAATTGTGTTTTGCACACAACAAGCAAAATAAATTAGCAATGAAGTACAAGCACAACACGACTATGTCCATTCTGAAAATCAATAGGAAAACAAATAAAGCACCGTATACCATTATCAATGCCCCAGGTCATTAAACAACTACGATAACAAAGAAATAAATCCCAGAATGCTAGAAAACGCTCTTCCAAGAAATCAGCAAAACAATAGAAANTGCGATGAAGTACAAGCACAACACGGCTATGTCCATTCTGAAAATCTATAGGAAAACAAATAAAGCACCGTATACCATTATCAATGCCCCATGTCATTAAACAGCTACGATAACAAAGAAATAAATCCCAGAATGCTAGAAAACGCTCTTCCAAGAAATCAGCAAAACAATAGAAAGCCAACACAGTATGTTATCATTCTCTAGAACTTATGCAGGATTAAATAGCACCAACCAACATACAATTCCTTGAAAAAAAACGNGACATTTCAATGAGCATGTTATCATTCTCTAGAACTTATGCAGGATTAAATAGCACCAACCAACATACAATTCCTTGAAAAAAAACGACCAAAATTCCACCTATTGGTAGGCATCACAAAATGTAAAATAAATCAATACAAAATCCAAAATAATTTACCTGAAATGATAGTGCCCAAGGCCATGCTTAACGCCACACTTGAAACCTCCAACATATCTGCTCCCATCTCCACAAGCATACAATCCAAATCCATGGCTCTGTCCATTCGACCATTCCCCAGTATACAAATCTCTAGTGTAAAACTGATACACACCAAACCCATGTCTTAAACCCTGCCTATATTGTCCCCTGTAACGGCTCCCCCTCGCCCAGGTTTCAATTCCATAACCATCATACTTGTTATCCACCCAATCCCCCTCATAGCGCCCACTCATGGAGTAATAGTAAACTCCGCTACCAGAGCATTTCCCCTTGTGAAACTCCCCCTCAAAGACATCGTCGTTACTGTAGACCTGGACGGATAACCCAGAAACAGTGCTTAAGTTCGATTGGGGTTTTTCCATTGAGGACCCAATGGACCATTGCACCGGACGGGGGGAAATACGGTGGTAACGAAGGAGCAGGGAATAAGAGCGGGAGATTAGAAGGCGGAGGGAGGAAAGCGAGAAGAGATTGAGAGAGATAAAAAGGAGAAAGAGGATCGCAGAAGAGAAGGCGACGGCAGAGAAGAAGTCTAGAAGGAAAGAACGCCCTGAAGAAGAGGAGGAATGAGAGGGTGATGAAAAGGAGAAGGTGACAAGGAGGAAGTAGATAGAGGGAAATGAGAGAAGAAAAACAAGGCGTAAACGGAAGCGAAGACGGCGAAGAAGGTGACGGAGGGCGGAACGGGTCGCAGAGCATAATCGGATGCGGAATAAGACGCGGCGAGGAGATGAGATCGGTAAACGGACGGATGATATGGGGCGGCAGTGAGCAGCGACTCTGGCCGTGGCGGCGACTGCATGGTTCATGACAGGACGCTTGTGCGGCGTGGAGACTGGAGGGAGGCCCTGGACAGAGGAGATATGCGAGGATTGAAAGGGGAAGCCATAATCAGAGCTAGGTTTTGAGATATGAATCTGCAGGAGAGGAGGAGGACTGAAATCGGCGGAGAACCCAAAGCTTTCCTCGCCGATCTGATCCTCTGATTTCTTCAGATGCATGCAGAGTGCTTTCCGCCGAGTCGCTGACTAGGCATGAAGTTCAAGCTCATCTTTATCTTCTCTCTTTCAACTTCCTGCTATCAATCTCTTATCCTTCAGAATTCCTTGCTATTCAGCTTCCAGTTGGTTCGAGAGCGAAAGAGATCCTTCTGTTTGGATATGATGCAGCGGAATGGAGACGGAAACGCAGAAATAAAACGACCAGGGTGTGGTTTTTTATACTGGTCGTGTGCGGTTAGAACGGAGGATGGCAGTAAAATACGGAAGGAAGGGCAAAAGCCGCATGGCAGATGGAAATTGGACAGAGAAGATGTCAACTAGCTTCTATTGTTAATTCAACTTTATAGGACATAATATATGTGATTGAATAGCTATATTTATTATTTATTTTCAAAAATTATATCTAAAAATGTATTTTTCATGAAATTGTCTCCATGGATGGATACTCTTGCATTCAAAATTTTCTTAAATTCATCTGAACATATCTGAAACAAATATGGTTCAAACCATAATATGAACTCTTGTGGTTCACAACTAGTTCACTCTTGATTTATTTGAACCGTTGTTATTTGTCATGCGAGTCTCTAGAAAAGCATATCAATAAGGTAAATATAAGATAAGTTCATGGGAACTTGCTAGTGCCCAGTCATGGATGAAACAAACAAGTGAAGTATGAGGAAGGTTGTTGTAAGAACCGAAAGTGCAACTTACCTTTCTTTTTGTCCCCGTAACCTCGTGATTGTCTTTTTTTCCTTTCACGTCGATGCTTTATGAATTTGCAATTATTTCCTTTTCTTTTTCCCGCTCTTCCCCACCGTCTTTCTAAATCAACTTCCTCCCAGTCGACTATTTAAAAATGACCAACACTCTCTTCTCCTCCCAATCTCCCTCCTCCTCTCTCCCGATTTCGCCCAAACCACTTGCTCTCAAGCAAAAACCCTTGTGATACACCCACAATTGGAGCTAGCAATGAAGGCAATGACAGGATCGCAGTGTGCACTTCCTCCTTTTCGCTCCTAGCTGAAACCTTCGAGGAAGGTAACCCTCCCCTTCCTCCCTTTCACGCACATCATCTATTATGAATCCAGTGAATCCATTTCTAATGGGATTCTTAACCCTAAATTTAAGGTAAATCGGAGGAGAATTGCGATTTAAGAGATTGTATGATTTAAATGTCATTTTTTTTTTATTTCTTACATCCTTGGGTGTTATGTAATTCCCTCAAAATTTCATTTAGAAATTAGAAATTATATTTTTCCATATATCATAATAAAACCAAAACAAGATACTATTTTGATTATATTGGTTAAAGCTAATTAAGTTCATAATTTCCTTCTTTTAATAATGATTTATTATATATACATGCATATATTAAAATTTTGTATGTCTATTAGAATCACCTAATTTAATGAATAAATAAGTTTAATTTCTTAATCATTTTCATTTTATTTTTTAATTAGTATAGGAACGATAATTAAACCATCAAATTCGTAGAAGTATCGTGTTTGCCTCCTCGATGTAAGTAACTGTTTTTTTATTGGAGGATAAACCTACTATTTCTAGTTAGGGGTGTTAATCATTCATAGTTATTTCATAGGAAAGTCAGTTATGTCATTGTTATTTCAATTATACATTTGCACTTGTTAATTATAGACTTCAAATATTAGTCATGATAGAAGCTCTAACTACCTTAATTTATGAAATTACATGTGAATTCACGTCATATCACATGTCTGTGTGAAATTGCATACTTATGTATTATACCTGTCGAAATTTTTTATGCTTGTGTGTGATGGCATGTAGGTAGATAGAACCCATTTGGATATTCGCTACTGGCTGACAAACCCACAGAATGACTACAACATGAAATTATTGGGTTTCTTTGGGTTGGTATTGACCTTCCCATTTTCAGGGTGTATATTAAAACTAACCATATAAATAATAAATGAAAGAAAATGCTGAAAAATAAGAAAATTGTTGAAAAATGATGGCATGTTTTTTATGATATGCATATATGATGCTTATCATTCTTTTGTTGCCATACAATATTATACATGCACGTAGAAATCGTCCTTATTCATTGTTCATATACCCGCCCTATTTTCATTATCTTTTATGTTTTAATAGATATTTATTATTTACTGAGTTTGTTTTTCAAACTTACCTTTTGATATTTTTGCATAACAGATTTTATTCAACCACCAGTAATATCATCTCCACTTGATCAGGCAATGCAGTTTTAGTTTTCTCATATTGGTACTTTCTTTCAATATTTGCTTTAGCTGTTATTTTTTATTTTTGGGTATAGGTTGTAGTTATTTGTTATCATTTTAGTTTGGATTCAACCAATTTCTACTTTTATTTCAATTGTATCACTTGACTATTCCATATGAATAAAATTTAAATATCCCTTTTTATTTGCAATCCAATTTTTTCTTTGAAAATACAAAATAAGTTCAATTCATTTCATAATGACCTATGTTGTCGAGGTGTACCACCTTCTGAACCCAGAGCTTGATATAGTGGTATTAAAGCATGTGTTTTGTATTTAACCTTCTTTAACTTTGCATTTCATATCTCTTATCTTCTTCAGGTTGGATATATGATATGTTATCATTGTTAGTCATTTTTTAATCAATGTTGATTTCACATGCATTTCAATTGTTTAGAATGGCTTCAAAAATAAGAGATGCTACAATCGCTCATGGAAGAGGAGTCTAGAGAACTACTATAAATGATGTACCTATTCTTAGGGATCCCTGCTTCCTTAATCATTGTCTTGTTGATCCTGCTCAAATCACGGACTGCTAGAGCAAAGAATCTCAACATGGAAACTCTCGTGGAGGTGGTGACCCAGAATGTTACTCAAGCACTACAAGCCAGTTTTGCAGCTCAAACTACACAAGTGGTCCAAGCAATTTAGCGAATGGAGCAACCAACACCACAAGCCACTCAACCACTACCACCAGTGGCCACCATGGAGGTGCAACCCAATCAATTTATAGTGATGGCCAATGTAAGTGACATGGATTAAGTGATGGATCAATTTCTGAAAACATATCATCTTACCTTTAATAGGACGGAGGACCCGATCGAGTGTGATGCATGGCTCACAACATCGAGAAGAGGCTTAAAGGAATAAAGTGTTTGAAGACCGTAAGGTGGACATTAAAATGTTTCAATTGCATGAAAGAGCTAAAGATTTGTGGAAAAGTCACCATCATAATATGTTTGAATTAGACACAATAGTTTCCTAGGTCGATTTTGAGAGACTGTTCATGGAGCAACATTTTCCTATAACGGATTGGGTCACCGAGTCAAGCTTTTGAACAACCTAAGGAAGCTATAAAAAGGAACGAAGACCGTTCAGGAGTGCAAGATGTAGTTTGTCGGGATGTTTTGTTTCATTCTTTCTATTAATCAATATGAAGATCAAAAGATCTATCATCTACTTGTTGGCTTGAGAGAGGATATTTGAAGGTGTTTATCAGCTTTCAAGAGTATGACTTATAGAGAATTAGTAGATCGTGCTATTCATGTAGAGATAGACATCAATGTCTGTGAGGAAAAGCATCTCGAGAAGTGGAAGAAATCAGATATACAAGCTAATGGGAGTTCCCAAAAGAAGCAACATCAAAATCATTAGTTGAAAAAGTTAAAAATAAATCTTCGATACATTCATTTCAAGAAATTAAATTCCGGGACTTGTAACTTGGTCGTTGGTAAATGCTTCAACTGTTATAGCACCTACCATAACGGTAAGGACTGTCCCCTCAAAGTTTCTGGTTAGCTGCAAGCGACAACCACCCAAAAAAATAATTTTAAGTCTTATCACAAGAATAAGTGATATAAGTCAAATGAAGTACAATTCTAAGAGCATCATAGAAAAGCTCAACAAAACAGAATTATTTTTAGCCTTAGCAATAGTCGTAACAAATGGGGGAGTCTCAACCGTATCAATTGCATCCTCCTGCACCGCAGTACTAGCAATATCATTAACCCCAGTAGTTGCCATTGATTTATCAAAACCTCTTAATGGTGTAGTGATAGCATCAAAGATCTCAAGCTCTGGAGCGGCTCAGATAGGAAATTTTACCGTGAGCACTTGTTATGACACAGGAAGAAGCTCGTAAAACTCTTGATGTGGTGATATGTACTGTTTTTATTTTAAAGTAACCAGCAAGGGTATTATTTCCATTTGGTACAACTCATTCATTCATATCAAATAGTTTGCACCAAGTACATTAATTTCATCATTACAATCATATATGTCAATCATCATGCTATCAGACTCACCTGCGATTGTTAATCAGCATGTTCATGATATTGACATTGACATCAATGACATGTATATGCCTGCTACTCTAATATTATTCTCAATAGTTGAGTTCAATGTAATCTTGGGTATAGGTTGGCTATACATAGATCGTGCAAATATAGATTTTCATAAGAAATGTGTGAATTTCTGCATAGCTGGCTCGGCTCCCTTTTGCTTCAAGGGCAGTAAGAAAGTTATTTCATGTCTAATTTTGGTAATTAAGGTTTATAAGATGATTTTTCATGGGTGTACTGACTATCTAGCTCATGCGATAGATTTCAAGAAATCAAGTGTTAGCTTATATAATGTTCAAGTGATCCGAGTATTTGTTGATGTATTTCCTGAAGACTTACCACCTGACTTGCCACCATATCATGAGATTGAGTTTATCATAGATCTTTTTTCAGGCACCACTCTAATTTCTAAAGCACCAAATCATATGGCCACTGTAGAATGGCAGGAGCTCAAGATCTGGTTGCACAAATTGCTTGATAATAGATTCATCAACTATTGAGAGTATTTCACATTAGAGAACACCAGTTTTGTTTTTGAAGAAGAAAGATGGAAGCACGCGATTTTGCATCAACTATTGAGAGTTGAATAAGGTGACTATAAAGTACCCACTACCTCATATAAATGATTTATTCGGTCAACTACAAGGTTTTCTTGTGTTTTCCAAGATCAACCTCTGATTGTGCTACCATCAATTGATTATCAAGAATGAAGATGTTTCAAACAGTACTTTTTGATCTCAATATGGGTAGTATAAATTTTCTGTTATGTCATTTATTTTAACTAATGTCTATGTTGAATTTATGGATCTGATAAATAGAGTTTTTAAGCTCTACTTAGATCAATTCATTATTATCATCATTGATGATATTTTGGTCTAAACCAAGAATGAAGAGGAAGATGCCCGACATCTTAGAGCAGCATTGAATATTCTTCAAGGGAATGAACTTTATGCTAAATTTTCTAAGCGTGTATTTTGGCTTTGAGAAGTGGCATTCTAAGGGCACAACATTAGTGGGGTTGGAATTTATGTGGATCCTACAAAGATTAAGACAATAATGGATTGGCCGAGGTCCAAAACTGTCACTGAGATTCGTAGTTTCCTTGAATTTGCTGGATATTATCTATTTATTGAATGTTTCTCTTGCACTGTTAAACCTTTGTTAAGGTTGACTCAAAAGGTCACTAAGTTTGAATGGTCCAATGCTTGTGAGTAAAGTTTTCATAAACTCAAGAATTTATTGGTAACAGTCTCAATTCTCACTATTCCCTCTAGCACAGATGAATTTCAAATCTACAGCGATGCTTCACATCAAGGATAGGGATGTGTATAAATGTAGCATGGCAATATGGTAGTTTATGCCTATATGCAACTAAAGGTACATGAAAGGATATATCATACCCATGACTTTGAGTTACCTACAGTTATTGTTGCACTAAAATCTTGGAGATAATACCTTTGTGGTACTCGTTGTGAGGTTTACACAGATTATAAGAGCTTGAAGTTCATTTTGACCCAAAATGAACTGAACTTTATAAAAGGAGGAAGGCTTGACTTGATGAAGGACTTGATTTAGGTATTTAATACTAGCTTGGTTAGGTGAATGTGTTCATAAATGCTTTAAGTAGAAAATCCTTTGTGTTTGCAGCTTAAATGGTCACTCAAGAGCACAAGTTAGCATAGAAGATGAAGTGACTTTAGCTTGAGAAAATGCTGAAAGAAGCTACTCCTAACCTACATCAAAAGTAAGTTTAGCCTACACGTATGGGTCATGTTTATATAGCTCAGATGATTGATGCGGACTTACTACAGCTTAGAGAGCAAATAAAGAATGGATCGAAGACCAACTTTAATATCGATCAAGATGGCGCTTTAAGATTTTAGGCTCAGTTATGTGCTCCTGTTTAGAAAAAAATTTGACAGGAGAAACTCTGCGAGGCACATTCTACTCCATATTATGCTCATTCGGAAGGCACATTCTACTCCATATTATTTACTGCATTCCTTTATTGCACCTCTTATTGCTTCTTTTATTTATGTGTATTATACATTTTATAATAGGAGAACAGTAGTCAGGTTCTATAGGAGACACACAGTGGCAGACCACTGACCCAACAATTGCTTGCACACTTAAACTTGACCCCAAATCTGCAATCATTAAAATGAGAAGTTTGGAGCTTAGAACAAGTTCTCATGGTTAGCACAACGGAGAAGCAGCAAAAAAGATCTACATCAACAAAATATTTCTTTAGTTTAAATAACAATTCATAAGATTTCGAGATAGTTTGTCTAGCACGATGATCACCTAAAATATATAGTATTTTTAGACACATTTTTATACCTATTTTTTAAATATTGCGCTTTAATGGAAGGTATTTTTGTGTTTTTCTTGCAGATACAAGTAAAAATAAAAAAAATGCTTAATTGAGTGAAAAATGATCAAAGTTAGAGCAAAAATGTGAAAAATTGTGCAAAAGAGTTTTGGCACCAAATCTGGCGCTTAAGTGTCAATTAAACAGAGAAGGCTGTGTCTAAGTGCCGAGACCCCGCGCTTAAGTGCCAGTGGCCGTTACTAGACGAGTAAAATCAGTTTTCACAAATTTTGAAGAGGTTTTTGAGGCACCCATTGGCTTAATAGGCGGTTGTAACCACCATGGACGAAAATTATCATGAAAGGATACATCTCTTGGGCAAACACATCGAATCAATACACATTTTGAAGAGATCCCAAATCACCTCTTGGAACTATAAAAGAAAGAAGAGAGGACTTAGAAAAGAGTCCTGAAAATATTGGCAAGTTTTGAATGTTCTTTTCTAGGGAGTTAGTTCAGAGAAATTTTCAGGAAGCACTTTTTATTTACTTTATTCTTTTTGTTATTTTATTTTGAGTAATTGTAAAAGAGAAGAGATTCAAAACAACTTCAAGAGTTTTGTGGAAGACTTGAGATAAGTTTTTATCTTTTTGTTTTAAGACTACTTTTAGTTTTAATCAAAACTTGTTGTTGGTTTGACAATGATTTCTTCTTTTAAACTAAAGTGTGGTTTTGTTTTCTCCATGGATTCTGAGTAGTTTTCTTTATTTTTCTTCTTAAAATGATAAGTAATTAAGTTTTTTATGGAAGTTGTGGAGAGTATTGATCTTTAATGTTAGAAGAAGTTGTGATGATTTAAATCCATGCACTTCGTTTACTTCTTAATTTGGTCAATCCATATGTTAAAATTTGTTGTGAGAACATGTAAGAACCGGGCTGGTATTGTTAGTCAACAATTGAAAAGAATCATATGAGGTTGTATGAATGAGAATGTAGTTCATATGATTGAATACAAATAAATAGCGAAATATTCATTGATGAGTGTAGAGTTAGAGGACTTTAAAGTGACAGGTTGAAGCCCCCAACTTGGTTTATTGTTTTAGGTTCTGATACGAGAATGTTAGCCCTAGGTGGAGGGAATCGAGGGAACTCTAGAGTGAGAGCTAGTATCTTATCTGCCTAGCCGATCTTCAGATTTATTCAAACTTTAAATTAGCAAATATTTTTTATAGCATCTCTAGTAAGGGTAAAGAATATTATTGTTCTTATTTGGCATAACATAATTTGCATACTTCCACAACAAAACTCTTATATTTATTACTGATTCATGATAAGAAGAAAGATATTTTCATATTAAGTATTTTTCTTCTACAAAAACTTTAGTTATCATTTTAAGTTGTTCTGTTTCGTTAAAATATCAAAAATACCAAAAATATTTAAAATTTAAATTCTTGCAAAAATCATTTTTAGTTTAAATAATTATCTTTTTAAAAATAGAAAAACTTTCTAAAAAGTGCATAATGCATAATCTTCTCTATGGGTTCGATATTCAGGTCTTAATCAAAAAGTCATATATTACTTGATAATGATACGTATACTTGCGTAGTATCCAAATATAAATATATATAAATTAAAAAGTTAATTTCTTATTTTTCTTCAGATCAAGTTTTTTATTTTGTTGCAAAATAAAAAAATATAAGTGAAAAATACCATCAGAATTATTGTTATACTGTGCATAAACATTAAGCATTAAGGGACCAAGTTTTTGGCGCTGTTGTCGGGGAAGAGAAAGAAAGAAAGAAAACTAAGTAAATTTCTATTTTTAGAAAGGCTTATTTAAACTTTAAATATTGCATCTTGTTTTGTATGTTTTATTTTATTTTATTTTATTTTATGTTAGTGTGTGCGTACTTCAGGTTCTGAAGGACTAGTGACCTACGTTTCTAAATTAGAAAGAACTATTAGAAAAATCAGAAAAACTAAAAAAAATTAAAAATCTTGAAAAATTCAAAAAAAATTATATAAATGGCAAACCAAAATAATCAAAATGCTGAAATTTATCAAAAGTTTAGACCTTTAAGAGATTATGTCAACCCTACTGTAGATGAACTTCATTGTAGTATTCAAAAACCTACTATAGTGACTAATTCATTTGAGCTTAAACCTGCTATTATCAAAATTGTATCAAATAATCAGTTTAGGGGATCACCAATTGAAGATCCAAATTTACATTTTGCCAATTTTCTAGAATTGTGTGTTACATTTAAATACGATGGTGTTTCCGATGATGTCATAAAACTTAGGTTATTTCCATTCTCACTAAGGGATAAAGCTAAGGTGTTGTTGAATTCGTTAGCACCTGGATCTATCATAACTTAGGGTGATTTAGCACCAAAATTCCTTGCTAAATATTTTCCACCATCAAAAACTGTGAAACTTGGAAATGATATTACATATTTTAATCAGTTTGAAGGGGAATCTATTTATGAAGCATGAGAATGATTTAAAGAACTCTTAATCACATCATGATATACCAGATTGATTAATAATTCAAACCTTTTATAATTGATTAATTGGTTATCTTAGATCTATTATCGATGTCGTTGTTGGCGGTTCATTGATGTCAAAACATTTCATGACGCTTATGTTTTAATTGAAGAAATGACTACCAGTAATCTTCAATGGCCTTCTCAGAGGGTAAATCCAAAGAAAGTAGCCAATATTCATGAAACTGATGCATTTACTATGTTAGCAAATCAAGTTGCTACAATTTCAAGGAAGTTAGACCAATTTGGAATGAATTTTTCTCAACCAATTTCCATGATTGAAGAGAATTTATTAGGCCAAATGATAGATTCTAAAGCATTATTAAAAACTTTGAATGTCATAAATAATAAGTAAAATAACCTATATTTCAATTATTATAACCCAGATTGGAAGAACCATCCCAACTTTAACTGGAATAATAATTCGGGTGGTGTAATCAGTAATAGGGGAACAACCAAGGAAACCCATTGGGAAATTGGAACAACTAAGAGAATAATAATTATAGATCTACTTATCCTCCATGTATCAACAATAATACACAATTTAAGGATAAGAAGTTGTCTATAGAAGAAGTGGTGTTACAAATGAATAATCAATTACAAAGTCAAAGAGCTACAATTAGAAATATTGAGAATCAACTTGGGCAAATCACAAGTTCATTAAGTAATAGATCCCAAGAAACACTTCCTAGTAATACTGAATCAAATCCAAAAAATCAGAATAAAGAGCAAATTAAAGCCGTACAACTTAGAAGCGGAAGAGAGTTGGAAGGTAGAATTCAAAAAGAGATTGAAGTAGAGAGAGAAGAAAATGAAGAATCAAAAGAGGACACTCCGAAAGATTCTGAAAGACCTATTTCTCCGCCAAAAATTAATTTAGAAAAACCACCACCTCCATTTCCTCAGAGACTTCGACAGCAGAAGTTGGATAAGCAATTTTCAAAATTTCTGAAAATATTTAAGAAGCTTACAATCAATATTCCATTTGTTGAAGCCTTATAACAAATGTCGAGCTATATAAAGTTTTTGAAGGATATTATCAACATTTGCACGTAGTGAGGAGTGCAGCGCTATAATTCAGAAGAAATTTTCTAAAAAACTTAAAGATCCTGGTAGCTTTACAATTTCATGTGCAATAGGAGACATGTTTTATGAGAAAGCTTTATGTGATTTAGGTGCAAGCACTAACCTTATGTCATTATCAATATTTAAAATATTGAGATTAGGAGAAATAATCTCTACTACTGTAACTCTGCAGTTAGCAGATCGTCCTGTCTTGTCTGCTTCAGGGTAACTTAATGCTCCTCCAATGCCTTGACCGCGGTCAGGTTTACCTCGCAAAGGTGCACATAAAATTTTATATGAGAATAATATTCAACATAAGATAGTAAAAATTTGTATAAGAATGTACAAGGTACATGCTCACATTCTTGTGTAGTCAAATTTATCAATTAAGGAAATAAACAAACTACTTAAAATTATGCATACCACACAATCCTTATGTATTTTCCATATCTAAAATCCAAACTTCAATTCCTAGTCATATGCCATTAGACTTCAACTATGCACGAGGAAGTGTCTCCCATTTTTCAAAAGTTGTATATGTTTCATGATATAAGAGATTTGGGTTGTATAAATGTTTAAGAATTTAAAAAAATATATATGAATATATAAGCCTGTTTATTTGGCATTGGATTGAGTTTCAAGCAATAAAAGGAATCTCAAATTTTTATAATTAAATTTATGTTTTAGATACGGAAATACAAAATCTGAAATTTTATGTTTTAGGAATTGTTTATGCAAATATTTAAATATTGAGAAATTTTGTAACTTCATATTTTAGTTGAGGTGTTATATATGTAAATTCATAGGAATGAAGTAGTATGTATGTAAATCCTTTAAAATCAAACAATGGTGTTATTTTTGTGGTATTAATAATATAAGTGGCACAAATGTAAAGATACAAAGAATAGATGTTAAAAATGTAAATACATTGGAATTAAGTGTTATGTATGTAAAACTTACGGGCATAAGAAAATGTGTAAGTATATAAAAGGCAGCAGTTAAGATACAGACCTGTGTGCAGTCCATAGAGAATGAACTTCAAGTAGATTTTACCTGAGCTTGACATTATTTCCTTATTTTCTGCTTTCTGGTCTTATTTGAACAATATATTCAAAGGCAGTGAAGATACTACTTGAAACCCATATCAGGATTCTTCCAATCTCTAATTTCAACTTCAATCTAACTTGGATTTTGTTATTGTGCCATTTGACAGATAATAGAGAGCCCAGCAAGTATCAGTAAGAACTTCCTCATAAGTTGAATGGATGAGACGTTCAACACTCAACTCTTGGTGAACATCTTTCGTCTTTTTTATTTTTTTTTAACTTCCTTTCTGATGCGAACAAACATTTCAAATGCGATGAGGAGCATTACGGATAGCAGCATCAAAGTATTACTTGTAGAAGTATTTACTGAACATCCTTCCATATTATATGCTGCCCCAAGTATTGAAGAATTGTGCTTCTCTATAAGATGTACAAGTTAATAAGGCTCCTCCAATTTCACGCCTCTCTCTTGTCCGTTTTCCTTTTTGTAGAGCCAAGTACAAAGCAGGAAGTACACAAAGTTGGCAAGCAACAACCAGCCAAAGTTCAGTAGACCTTATCCAACCTCGACTCATTAACATCATCTCGAAGCTATACAGTGTTAAGGCGTATCACTGCGATAATGGCCGAGATCACATAAAAAACAGTCCCAGAAACAACGGCAAATGTTCCTGTCGCGGTTCAGAGAAGCAGGAAAATTCTGGTATTAAAATGAAACACTAGGAGGGAAATGAAAAGCTTCTCCAAATCTAATGAGTACTAGAGGTGGAACCGGCCAAAGAACAGAAAGTCTTCATGGCCGACACAGCGAGCCTTTTTGATTCAGTCAAGCCCATTGCTGCCATGGCGAGCAGATTGATAACATTTTCGATAGCGATTCGACCAAGTGGGAAAAGTCTGTATCGAGTGCGATCAAGGACAGTAAAGGATGCTGCAGCAGTAGCAAGCACAAACACATTCATAAATCCGACAGAAATGTAGAGATCATGCTTGGGTGACGGTCCCTCGCCAGAGCCTGCAGAACTGTCAAGCTTGTCTGTACTGAAATGGTAGCACTGAACAGTATGCTGCTAAAGATTATTGGGAGAAATCTAAGGATAATCTCTCCCTCTCAACAGAGGCTTAATAATAGGTTTACAAACATATCAAACAAAAAGTCCTGAAGTTGATTATATGCAAGATTCAATTTCTGAAGAGCAACCATCTGCGATATGGAATATGGGATGCCTCCATTAAATTGATTCCAAGCAAGATTCAGTTGCCATGGGTGCGGTGATAGATTGTAAGGCATGGTATTTCCAGATCCAAGATTATTATTGTTGAGATCCAGCTCTATTAGGGATTTTATCTTGTCCAACTGGTACCCCAAATTACCATTTAATCCTATTCCTGACAGCTTCACTTCTGTCATAGATGAAACCAGAGCATTTGACGCCCCTCCATTATTTCCCAAAGCGCTTGCATTCCATTCCGTTAGCTGACCCGGTGAGTCCATGCTGCCGTTGAGCACATCGAGAGCAAATACATCATCCCCGTCTGTGTCTCCATTGACAGAACCAAGTTACCAAGCCCAAATGCATTGCTAAAATTGCCAAGACACGCAGCATCTCGCTTGCTCTTTCTCTTCTTCTCGCCGTGCTCCATTTTCCCTTCCATTCGTGGTCTGTCATAGGGCTCGAATGGATCTTCTTCAGCACTTATTATCCCCTTTACAACTTAATTCTTTGTACCTGCAGCTGAGATCGTGGGTGCGGGGAAGAAGCATTGTGTTCTTGTGAGAGGGTTTTCTTGAGAAGAATGATCGAGCCAGCCTCTCGGTTTTTGAAGAAATAAGTGGCAATTTATAGCTGGGGGAGATGCTGGTGGTAGCTTGTTTTGGAAGCCAACAAGTGAGCTTGAGCTAGCACCCAAATGTACAATTATAGGTGCCAAGGAGGAAGCTTCTTAGAGAAGCTTCAAATAACTCAAAATGTGATCTTCAAGGTGTTCAAAGTTACTTAAACAGTTATTGCAATGCTCTAGTAAGTTCATCAAAATATGTGGTTCCAAGAAAAGTCCAAATTTATTCAAAATTTGGTGAAGTCAATGGTATTTGAACTTGGCTTAGAATTGAATTTTTGAAATGGATTAACAAGATTATAAAAAGGATTTTATGGTCAAATTTGAGTGAATTTAAGTATAGAGTATAATCAATATGGAGCATCTAAATTATGATATGTGAATTAGAAAGAAAGGACAAAGTGGATGGGTGTGTGCATTTATATAGAGATTTTTAATTTATTTTATAATATTTATTGTTTAAAAATCACTGTGTTAATGTTATTTGTAGTGCGTGAAATTATATAAACGTAGGTATCTCCCCTATGTAAAATCATCCTTTAACGAATATATCGATGACCGGTCCTCACATAAACGACAACCAAAGTCAAGCATATAGCTCTCGGCAAAAAGTCAAATATCGAACACCGTGGGGTCCACCTATGTCTTTCAACTTTCTATAGGAGTTCAATTTGAGCATCAATATGTCGGCTTCTCAATCGACTCAATCAAATGTTGAGGATCTGAAACCATCCATATGAAACTTCAAAAAGAGAAGAAGTAAATCGAATTTCTAAGTGGTATAGATCCCGGTCTAGTCCTCTAGGAGGGTCAAAATAGAGAAATCCTAAGCCTAGATCCTAGGGTATCTAGGGAAGGGAAAAGAAGACCTTAAAATGAGGTCAACACTCCCTTCACAATAAAAGGCATCACTAGGCTCCTTCAGATTTTTAAAGCACGACCCTTTTTTGTGTTCTTCTTCAGGCTTCCTCGGAATAGAGGAAGAGAAGTGTGAGCAGTAGTTTCTTGCAGTAGAAGGAAGAAGAAAGAAGAAGAAGAAGATTGTTCTCCCTTGGCTTCTTCTTGATGGCTTGTGATATAAGAGAAATTGAGTTTATTTTTCTTGTAAGTTTATTTTCTTCGATGCATCTCGGTGTAGAGAGAGAGGAAGAGAGAGCAACGAAGTGAGAGATTCCTCTTGTACGTCGAGACGATCGACTGATGTAATTCTTAAAGTAGTAAAATCATCTACAACTCTGTGGACATAGGTCATTTGTCGAACCACTGTGTTACTATTTTCTAGTGTGAATTTTCTCATTATATTTTTTGCTTTCATCAAAGATCATTCTTCTATTTTTCTATATACCACAACAACTGGTATCAGAGTCGTGGTTTCGGATCTAAGGATGAATGATGACTGCAAATGAAGTGAAGGTTTCAGGGATTGAAAAGTTTGATGGCACAAATTTTGGTTACTGAAGAATGCAGATAGAGGACTACCTCTATGGGAAGAAACTTCATCTTTCATTATTGGGGAAAATACCTGAAAGGATGGATGAGGCTGAATGGAATTTGTTGGATCGACAAGTTCTGGGGGTTATTCGATTGACCCTATCAAGGTCCGTTGCACACAACATCATCAAGGAAAGGAAGACTGCATATCTCATGACAGTCTTATCAGGTATGTATGAAAAACCATCGACGAATAATAAGGTGTACTTGATGAAGAAGTTTTCAACTTGAAGATGACGAAATGTGTTTCTATTGCTCAACACCTAAATGATTTCAATACTATCATAAATCGATTATCGTCTGTTGAAATTGATTTTGATGATGAGATACGTGTGCTAATATTATTGGCATTGTTGCCAAATAATTGAGAAGTCATGAGGATGACAGTTAGCAGTTCTGCAGGTAAATCTAAATTGAAATATAATGATATTCGTGATTTGATTTTAGCTGAGGAGGTGCATAAGAAAGATTCTGCTGAGATCTCAGGTATGAGTTCAGCATTGAATGTTAATTTCAGAGGGAGTTGACAGGACAAGAGCTCAAATAGAGGGAGATCAAAATCAAAGTCTGGTCAGCAGACAACCTACTAGAATTGTGGCAAGGCTGGCCACATAAAGAGGAACTGCAAAAATCCCAAGAAGATGGAGAATGATAGGGCAATTGTGGTATCTAAAGAAGTACATGATGCACTATTGCTGACAGTTCATAGCTCTGTTGATGATGGAAGTGAAGAGGAGAGTGAGTCTGGGGCACCCATTTCTATTGTTCCACAGACAGATAGTGGAGAACCACAGAGTTATGGAGAAATCTTGCAAGATGAAAATTTGAGGGAGCTAACAGAACTTCCACCAGGGAAGAAGACATTACACAATAAGTGGGTGTATCGGGTGAAGACTGAGATTTATGGTAGTAAGAGGTACAAGACCATACTTGTTGGAAAAAGGCTTTTAGCAGAGACACAATATTGCCCATGCTATGGGAGTTGTAAGCAAAGACAAGAGTAATTCAAGAAATATCTTAGAGATGCAAGGCTATGTGGACTCTGCTAATATATTGACTAAGAGTGTTACTCTTGAGAAACTAAAGTTGTGCACAACTTTAGTTGATCTTCTAGTGTGAAGACAAGGGCTTTGAATTGCAGAGGTGGAGATTTATGTTTGAAGAAAAAGGCGATGTTGTCAGAAGAGGATATCAGTTTGAGAAGGGAGATGTTTTTGCCTGTGTACCAGTCTCCAAGTGGGAGATTTGTTGAGTTTTGGAGCCCGGTCCGACCGCTCCCACTCCCACTCCCCCGATCGCAAAATTTTGCGACCGCTCCCACCTCTCTTGTTTGTGAACCGCTTTCACCAACTCTCGTTGATGTTTGTGAATTATCGCGCCTCCCTTCCTATTCATGATAAAAGGCATCGCACGACTTCTTCAGTTTTTGAAGCACAACCCTTTTTTGTGTTCTTCTTTAAGCTTCCTCGGAATAGATGAAGAGAGGTGCAAGCAGTAGTTCCTTATAGCAGAAGGAAGAAGAAAGAAGAAGAAGAATATAGTTCTCCCTTGGCTTCTTCTTGGTGGCTTGTGGCAGAAGAGAAGTTGGGTTTATTTCTCTTATAAGTTTATCTTCTTTGGTGTATCTCGGTGTAGAGAGAGAAGAAGAGAGAGTAACGAAGTGAGAGATTCTTCTTGTAAGCCGAGATGATCGACTGGTGTAAATTTCTCAAGTAGTAAAATCCTCTGCAACTACGTGGACGTAGGCAATTTGTCGAACCATGAAAAATTATGTGTTCCGCTGTGTTACTGTTTTCTAGTATGAATTTTCTCGTTCTATTTTTCACTTTCATCAAAGATCATTCTTCTATTTTTCTATATACCACAACATTAAGGAGTATGTCAACCTATTAATAAAAGAAATCTACATGAGTGACAATCAACCCACCATAGAAGCTAACACATTTGTATTGAGACTTGTGATCATCCAAATGATTTAAAACAATCAGTTTGAGGATCATCTAATGAGGAACCAAACCTAAACCTGTCAAATTTTTTAGAACTGTGTCACCTTTAAGTATAGTATCGTCCTCAATGACACCATTAGACTAAGGATATACCCTTTCCACTTAGATATAAAGCTTAGATATAACTAACCTCTTTAGCACCAAGATCAATCACCACTTGGATCAACTCAGCTAAAAAATTCCTAACCAAATACTTTCCTCCATCTAAAACTATCTAACTTGAATGACTTCATTTCCTTCACCCAGTTAGACAGAGAGTTAATTTATGAAACTTGGGAGAGGTTCAAAGAATTGCTTAAGAAAGCCCCATAACGCACTTTATATGATTAGTTGACTATACAAACTTTTACAATGGGTTGGTAGGATGCTAAGGTCAATCATAAAGAATACAACTAGGGGTTCCCTAATATCAAAACCATACAAGGAAGCCAATGAATTAATTCAGGAAATTACAACCAATAATTTCTAATTGCCTTCTAATAGAGTCACCCCTAAAGAGATATCTGGTTTGCATGAGGCCAATTTTTTGAATATCTTAGTCACACAAATTGCTACCATTTCTAGAAAGTTAGAAAACTGTATGATGAATTTAGTGTTTGGATATCTACCTAATGATGGGATGACATATGGACTAGCAGGATATATTAACACTACTGCTTTGAAAATCCTAAATGTCATGACAAACTAGGCAACGATTTTTATTCTAATACCTATAGCCCACGCTAAAAAAATAACCCAAATTTTAATTAAATAAGTAACAACTTAGGGGTATGAAGCTAGTTTTGAGGCAACACTCAACCATGTAAGAAATTTGAACCCATCCAAGGAAATAATAACCCAAGACAAAGTTTCCCATGACCCAAGGAAAATATGTTGAGATTTTCATACCTATTTTATACTGTTTTTTAATGACATTGCACTTTAAAGAAAGGTATTTTTGATGTTTTGTTGCAGAACTGATGAATTAGGGTCATTGGAGCAAAAAGATGTAAAAGGAGCGAATTTGGAGCGAAAAGGACTAAAATGTGGAGATTTAAACTAGGCCGCAGACGACGCCCTCGACCCCGCCGACGGCGAGTTTTTCTCGAGGCTACAGGATAAAATTCTTCAGAAGTCTGCCGACGACGCCCTCGAGGCCGCCGCCGACGAGCTCGGCGGTTATGCCTACTCAAGTTTTGGATAAGGCCAAATTTTGAAGGGATGATTAGGCAACTCTTGGGAAAGCTCATTCACAACTTTAATAGACTATTTTGGCCAAAAATTAAAAAAGTGGGGGAGAATCTAGAGAGTGAAGGAAGTGTTAGAGAGAGTTCCTAGAGATTAGAAAAAGTTCTAATATTGTGAGGAATTCTTCAAAAGATTGTAAGAGTTGAGGGAAAGTGAGAGATTTCTTCCTCCTTGCTGCTTCGAAGAGGAATTCTGTGTGTTGTAAAGAAAGGAAGAGATTCAGAGGAACTTCGAGGAGTGTTCTTTATGGGGAAATTAGAGATAAGTTATTTACTTGTTGGAGTTTGTATGACTTTGATTTTATATATGAATTTCGAGTTTTGTTGTGTTTTCCCCATGAGATCGAGATTTGTGAAATGGTGATTTTAATTGGTGACGAGTAGTTTTCTCTGTCTTTCTCCTTGTCTTGAGATTTGTGAAATGGTGATTTGAATTGGTTTAGAGATAAGTTATTTACTTGTTGTAGTTTGTACGACTTTGATTTTATATATGAATTCCGAGTTTTGTTGTGTTTTCCCCATGAGATCTGAGTTTGTAGTTTGTTTGACTTTGATTTTATATATGAATTTCGAGTTTTGTTGTGTTTTCCCCATGAGATCTGAGTAGAATTTGATTTTATATATGAATTCCGAGTTTTGTTGTGTTTTCCCCATGAGATCTGAGTAGTTTTATCTGTCTTTTTCCTTGTCTCGAGATTTGTAAAATGGTGATTTAAATTAGTGAAGCAAGAAAATGTTTAAGAAATTGTGATGANCATGATTTCTTGACACGGAGAAGGATGCTTTCTTATATATTGAATATCACATTAAAAATCTTATTAGTATAATTAGTTATTGATGCTTTCTTATATATTGAATATCACATTTAAACCTTCATTAGTATCATTAGTTATTTAATAGATATATTGAATATCACATTAAAAACCTCATTAGTATAATTAGTTATTTAAGAGTTATTAAAAATTTAAATAGTTATTTTAATTTTCTATTAGTGACAGATAAACAAATTGAACTTCGTTGTTGCAATTAAAGTATTGCTTTTCTAAAGAACCTTCATTGGTATAATTAGTTATTTAAGAGTTATTAAAATTACATATTTATTTCAATTGCCTTCTTCATTAGTATCATTAGTTATTTAATAGTTATTAAAATTACATAATTATTTCAATTGCCTAATAGATGACAGATAAGCAATTTGAATTATATTGTTGTGATTAAGTGTTGATTTTCTAAAATCTTAGTTCATAGATAAGCAATTTGAATTATATTGTTGTGATTAAGTATTGCTTTTCTAAAATCTTAGTTTGTAGTCATAAGCAAATTGAATTCCATTGTTGCGATTAAGTATTGCTTTTTCTAAAATCTTAGTTTGTAGTTCTAAAAGCAATTTGAACTCCATTGTTGCGATTAAGTATTGCTTTTCTAAAATCTTAGTTCGTAGTTCTAATATTTCTCCCTGTGGGATCAATATCTAGGACTCTATTAGAGCCCTATGTTACTTGAGCGATACGTATACTTGTGTTGATAAGTGTGACTTTACAATTATTGAATATTTTATCATCCATATTTATCTTATATTTTAAGCATATAAAAAGTCACTGTCAAGTTTTTGGCGCCGTTGTCAGGGAGTGATTGAGTGAGTAAATCTTTATCGAATCTATAACTGTTATTAAGTTTTGGTGCAGTTGCTGAGGAATTAAATCTGATCGATACGTATACTTGCGTTGATAAGTGTGACTTTACAATTATTGAATATTTATTACGTCCATCTATACGTATACTTGCGTTGATAAGTGTGACTTTACAATTATTGAATATTTATTACGTCCATATCATCGAATCTATAACTGTTATTAAGTTTTTGGTGCAGTTGTTGAGAAATTAAATCTTTTGACAGCAGTAGTTAGGAAGGAATATTTGAAATGGTTAGACACTGGAATCATATATCATATTTCAGATAGTGCATGGGTAAGCCCAATTCATTGTGTTCCTAAGAAAGGAGGAGTGACTGTTGAAAAAAAAGAAAATAATGAATTAATACCTATCAGACAAGTTACTGGGTAGCATATTTGCATTGATTACAGAAAATTAAACACTGCCGCCAGGAAAGATCACTTCCCTTTACCCTTTTTAGACCAAATAGTACATAGACTTGTTGGGCACAAATATTTTTGTTTTTTAGATGGATATATCAGTTACCATCAAATTTCTATTGCTCATGAGTATCAAGAAAAGACAACATTTCCTAGTCCTTTAGGAACTTTTGCTTTTTGAAGAATGCCTTTTGGATTATGTAATGCACCTGCAACATTCCAAAGATGTATGATGTTCATATTTAGTAAGTTAATTGATGATGGATTGGAAGTATTTATGTATGAGTTCTCTGTATTTTGGAACATCATTTAACGCGTGCTTAAATTAACTTGAAAAAGTTTTGGAGTTATGCGAAAGAACTAATTTAGTTCTAAATCGGGAGAAATGTCAATTTATGGTTGCAAGAGGAATTGTGTTTGGGCATAAAATTTCGGAAAATGATATGGAGGCAGACCCTGCAAAAATTTAAGTTATATATAAACTAACACCTCCTACTAATGTAGGAGAGGTTAGGAGTTTTTTTGGACATGTTGGTTTTTACAGGGGTTTTATTAAAGATTTTTCAAAAATTACTAAACCTCTATGCCAACTTTTAGAAAAGGACAAGGTTTGAATTTACTGAAAGCTGTTTAAATGCCTTTGAGTTATTGAAGGAAAAATTAATCACAGCTGTTTTATTATAGATTTTTCAAAAATTACTAAACCTCTATGCCAACTTTTAGAAAAGGACAAGAAATTTGAATGGAAAGCTGTTTAAATGCCTTCGAGTTATTAAAGCAAAAGTTAATCACAACCCCTATTATAGTTTCACCTAACTGGGAGAAACCATTTGAACTGATGTGTGATGCTAGTGATTATGCTATTGGAGCTGTCCTTGGACAACGGTATAAAAATATTTTTAAGGTTATATACTACGCTAGTAAAACTCTTAAAGATGCACAATATAACTATACTGTTACTGAAAAAGTGTTACTAGCCGTTGTGTATGCTTTAGACAAATTTAGATCTTATTTAATTGGAGCTAAATGTGTTGTGCACACTGATCACTCTGCTATTAAATATCTGATGCAAAAGAAGGATGCCAAACCAAGGTTAATTAGATGGATAATTTTGATGCAAGAATTTGTTCTTGTGGTTATTGATAGAAAGAGAACTGATAATCAAATTGCTGATCATCTGTCGAGATTAAAAAATCATGAATTATCTAACATCAAAAATGAAATTACAGACAGTTTCCCTAATGAACAACTTTATAATATTAATGAGTGGAAAAGACTATGGTATGCTGATATTGTTAATTATATTATAAGTGAAATTTTTCCACATATGCTGACACTGCAACAACAAAGAAAATGCATTCATGATGCCAAAGCATATTTTTGGGATGAGTCTTCTTTATATAAACAATGTAAGGATCTTATTATGAGGAGATGTGTAGCTTATGAAGAAACTCATCTAATCATTCAGAAATGTCATGATTCTGACATTGGAGGACATTTTAGGATTGATAAAACTGCGTATAAAATTTTACAAGATGGATTTAATTGGCCTACTATCTTTAGAGATGTTTATAGATACATAAAAACTTGTGATCGATATCAACAAGTAGGCAATTTATCTAAATGAAATGAAATGCCTCTGAATTTTATGTTAGAAGTTGAGATCTTTGATGTTTGGTGATTAGATTTCATGAGACCATTTATTCCTTCATTTAGGAACTTATACATGTTAATTACAGTAAACTACGTTTCTAAGTGGATTGAAGCACAAGCTTTACCTCTTTGTGATGCTAAAAGTGTTTTAAGATTTTTAATGAATTATATTTTCACTAGATACAGAATGCCTTGAATGATTATCACTGTTGGAGGATCCCATTTTAGGAATAAATACATTCAGAGATTGGTAGAAAAGTTTAATATTATTAATAGAATCTCTACTGTCTATCATCCTCAAACTAAGTTTCTAATAGAGAGATTAAACAAATGCTTGAGAAGACTGTAAACCCTAGTAGAGTAGATTGCTCCATTAGACTAAATACCGCATTATGGGCTTACAAGACTGCTTATAAAACTCCTATTGGAATGACTCCTTACAGACTGATTTTTGAAAAGATTTGTCACTTACCAATAGAATTGGAGCATAAAACATATTGGGCGATTAAGGAATTCAATTATAATTTGAAAGATGCTGTTAAATGAATTGGAAGAATTAAGAAATGAATCTTATGATAATGACAAAATTTATAAGGAGAAACTAAAATTTTAGCATGATCGAAAGATTAACCATAAGAACTTTGAACCAGGACAAGAAGTTTTGCTTTACAATACAAGGCTAAAGTTATTCCCTGGACTGAACTCTCATTGGTTGGGAACCTTTATTGTGACTCAATTTTATACTTACGGAGTTGTTGAAATTGAAGATTAAAAGACTGGAAATATATTTAAAGTAAATGGACAGAGATTAAAATGGTATTTTGAGGGTAAAAGACCAAATTTTAAAGAGGTTTTATTGATCAGTCAACATGAATAAACCTGAATAGGTAGGGCTGACGACGTTAAACCAAGCGCTTTATGGGAGGCAACCCATAATTATCTTTATTTTTATCACGGATTATAGTAGTTATTATTTAAATTTATTGTTAGTTTATAGTAGTATTAAGCTCTACTACTCTTATTTACCCTTAAATTTGAAATTATCATTAGTTTGTGGTAGTATTGAACTCTACTACTCATATTTATCCTTGAATCTATTTGAAATTATCGTTACTTTGTGGTAGTATTGAGCTCTACTACTCTTATTTACCCTTGAATCATCATAAAAAAGAGATCCATAGAGGAAAATTGGAACGCATTCATACCAGAGCAAATTGTACAATTTTTTCCTTGACCGTCGACCGATGGTAGGTTTTTCCCGAGAGTCTAATAAATTAAATACAGAAGGCTCGCAGACGGTGCCCTCGACGCCGCCGACAGCGAGACCAGCGGGATAGCGATTTTTGGAGTTTGAATGGCGATTTTTGGCAGTTTTGGGTGGGAGTTACCCCCTTTTAAACTCCCACATTTGATTCCTAAGTTCATATTTCTCCAAAAAAATAAAGTGAAACTCCACCAAAGTCATTCCTATGGCGTCAAATTCCTTTGAATATGCCAGAATACAAGAGTTCAACCGGAGAAACTTCATTAGTGCGGAAGCGCAATGAATCTTCAACAAGGTACTGGCGAGAAAAAGATTAATCAAGGAATGAGGATTTGTAAATCGAGGATTGAATAATCCCTCGACAACAATTGAAGAGATGATAGTGCGGCGAATATGGGAAGTATTGTGCTACACTACCACCGCTGTGGTTGTTTTTTTGGTGAAGGAATTTTATGCAAATCTGCATGGAATCAACCAGGGAGTCGTCTATGTGCGAGGTAGATGGATAAATTTTACTCCTGCTCGGATCAATGAATTAAATATGATCGAGAATGTTCCTATCTGCCATTATTCCAACTTTGTCCCGACAAGAAACCAGATGAATGAGACTTACAAATATTTAATGGACGAAACTAAAAACTGGGAAATGAGAGAAAACGAGTATGTTAGTTTTTCTGCAACACTCCTAAATCCCATTTCAAAACACTTGCACTTCTTCATTTTTGTAAAACTGTTACCGACAATGACGATCGGTAAAGTTTTTAAAGAAAGTGCTATTCGGAATTACTGCATCCAAATGGGACTGTCATCGATATTGGATCAATAATTGTGAAGTATGGTTTTGGCCTGATCGTTCATGGATCAACTTATGGGCATGGACACCCTTCCACAATTTTCTCACTTTGATTCAATTCCATGTATCCTATGAAAATTAGGAAAAGATACTTCTACCTTGGAAGCCTTTGGACCCAACTGAGAGATTTTCAACATATGAAGATGAAAGACATGACTATTATGGTGGATCAATCGTCTCAGAATTCACTGCCTATCCAACCTTTAGTTCCAGACAAGACTCTGGTGATCCTGCGCAGCATCAAGAAATTGGAGAAGGAGGTACAAAATGTCATGAATGTAATTAATAATATCACTGATTTCTTTGATCATCTAGACTAGAGGATGAAAAAACATTTTTCTCACTCTGGACATATAGAAGATAGTTTGATATGGCTGATGAGAGGGATGAAATTGATAGAAGAGGATTCTATTGAAGAATTTTCAAACCGACCCTTCTATAACCTCTTCATACATGTGTAATCAATAGGTGATCTTAGTGGAGAATCTAGCACTGAATATGAAGAATAGTAGATTTATATTGTTACCTGTCTGTCTATGTATGTAATTTGATTTGAACTTTGCATTTGCTTTGCTTTAGAATTATGCTTTTAGATCTCTGTATAGTTGAGACTAAGCAAAGGATGTTTTGCTTTTAGCATTTTGAGTATTGTGGCTTGGATTGCGACGTTGAATTAATGTATTGAGGTTGAGAAAATACCAAACTTAGGTGTGTTATCTAATACATATTGTAATTCTTAAAATTTATATATAATTGTGATGTTTTGTGTTGTGGAAGTTTATTTGTGATAAGTACATCATTTAATCATTTAAAATTATGTCTATAATGATTGAACGGATGTCGTTGAGGCTTGAAATTGATCGAAATTGCAAAAATCCAGGAATTGAACAAAATCAATAGAGCCCGCCGATGACGAACTTTTCCAGAGACTTAGGATATAATTTCAATAGAGCACGCCAAAGGCGTCGAATACCCCGCCGACGATGAGATCACAAAAAAACACCTTTAAACGAGATTTTGACCAGTCAACCGCCACTATTCATCATCCCCTTCCTCTGAAAAATGTAATTTTTGACCTAGGGCTTGAGAGATTTTGGATTGGGAGGCGATTTCAAGGCATTTTAAACACCAGATTTGATCATCTCTAGGTAAGAGCTTCACTCCAAACTAAAAATATTTGATTTTCATCATGAATTTATTCCACATTGAAGAGATCAGAAAAAATTTGAGAATGTGAAGAAAATATTGGGAAGAAATTCATGGAACTTAGAGTTGAACGCTTAGAATTACTCTTGGAAGCCATTATTTGCATATTTGAAGTATATTTTGGAATTTTTCTATAATTGTGATTAGATTGAAATGGCTCCATGACAAAAGAGACGAATTGAGTTCGACAAGTCTCGTTTCGTCAATTTGAAGGCTCAATCGAGATTTACTTCAGTATTTGAAGGAAAGAAATGTATGCAATTTCTAGTTTTTGAGGTCCGGGAGGAGAAATTAAACGAGTTATTACCGAGCGGAGGTGGGAAAACTTCTGTTACACCATCAATAAGGTTGTTGCAAATATTGTGAAAGAATTCTATGTTACTGTGTTCTATTCTGAAGACAGAATCGTTCAAGTGTGGGGATTTCCTGTTGAATTTAATGTCGCCCGCATTAATACCTTTTATGAAGTCCCAGACTCTTACAACTACCACTATGAAACCTTCAGTACAATGGAAGGCCCCCTGAATGATGTGATTACCTTTCTCACTGATGGGAAAGGAACGTGGAAGATTAAGCAATGAGAACGGGTAAATTTTTCTCCTTCCATGTTAAATGCCACCTCTAAAGCGTGGGACAATTTTATTTCCTCTACTCTGTTACCTACTTATCACCATAGTGAGGTAACAAGAGATAGAGCTATTCTGAATTTTTGTATTCAGAATAACAAAAATATAAATTTGGGGAGAATCATCTTCATGAATATATTGACTACGGCAAGGAGTGAAACAAGTGGAGGTCTAGGACATCCTGGCCTTATTTATGCTCTTTGCCAACTTATTGGAGTGGAAGCTGAAGGTGATGAGGAATGGGTTTACCTTATGAAACCCTTTAATAATGCTAATATGAAAACTTATGAATCCCATGAAAAATGGAGAACTGGAAGTAGGAGTCATAAACCTTTTACTAGTAGAGATGTCCCCTCTACTAGTTATGACCTTCCTTCTTCTAGCTCCCGTACTCTGACTGATTTGATGAATGAGTTGACCTTACAGCGAAAGAGTGTAGAATTAATAAATGAAAGGATTTGAAGTTTAGAATGTCAACATTATTACGTAGTGAGTACTTTCAGAGGCATTCAAATTTTGAGATAGCTTGTTATGAAGCTCAGGCCTGACACTACAGAGGTGAGTCTGATGTTACTTTTCTTGAAAGCCCCCGATATACTCAGTATCAGCCTAATCCATCTGCTGATCAAGGAGACGAAGACATAGTTTAGGATTTTGATATCTAAATGTAATTGATGTACTTGTACTTTTATGTTTGTAATCTTTAGTAATAGAAATGGATGTTTGTGTGCGTTTGCACTTTCATTTTTATTATTATGTTGTACTTGGATACTTTTTAATTTTTGTTATAAAGTTAGTGTGGTAGTTAAAATTGCATGTGTAGTATAATGAATATTGGTTAGTACTTTGTGAATTGTAACGTAATGTGATGTTTATTTTGCATTTTAATTATAATTGTTTTGTTTAGTATTGTGGATGTGTTAGTAAAATATTGTGTTTCTTTCATGTTTTAGTTTTATACTTAATTCAAAATTTCATTACCCAGCAATTTCTCCAATGATATATATGTGTGGAAAGCTCCTAATGTTACAAGCCACGTAAAGTAGAAATTTTGAGAAGGACTCAAAAATTTCAGATTGATGAAAATGCCTAAAATATTGAGGTATGATTTATATTTATAGTTTTTATTTCCACATGTTTCATTTCATATTAAAAAATTTAAGTTTGGGGGAGGGAAGAAAAAGATTAACTATTAGATGTCCTCTATTTCAATATTTTCAAAAATTATTAATATGATTTTATGTAGCGAATTTAATTCAGTTAACTATATTTTATAATTATTTAAATATTATGGTAGATTTAAAGAAATATTTTTGTAATGAAAATTAATTTTGTAACTTAAGATATTTAGTAAAAGAGAAAAAGACTATAGTTAACTATTTAAAGTAAAGTAAACTATATTTTGAAGTATTAAGAATCTGGAAATTCATTTGAGAAGAAAAGATTGGGACTCAATGATGTAAAAGCTATGAAATATTTATAAGGTAAAGAAATGCTTTGAGTTTCAAATTTAGGGAAAGAAAGGTGATGTTCAAAATCATTAAAGGCTATTCAGATATAGTAATCCTCACTTGAAAAAGGAAAAAGAAAGGAGTGACAACAATCCCTGAAAAGAAAAGAAAAATATATAGGATTGAAAGCAATCTAAATGAAAAAGAGAAAAGAAAGAAATAAAATATGAAGGTGAGGAGAGGCTTGAGGATATGCCTAATCAAAAATTGGCTTCACTAGACCTACCTAAAGGGAAAACCTAAATACATTCGTGAACTTATATTTATGAAATAGATCTTTTACTAGTAGTGTTCTCATGAAGTTCCTATCATCTGAATATTCTAAGTGACTTAATATTGCAACATATAGTTTTTTTCTTGAAATGAATAGAAGACTATAACTCTTAAACTTGATGACGAGATAATCTTGTAGCTACAGAGTTAATTTAATTACTTGAATTTTTTTCTGAAAATCTCACTATGGTATTTATCTAAATCAAATTTATAGTATTTCTGAATTAAAAATTTACTACAATAGATCATAACTTTTACATAGTACTAAAATTACTTGAGGACAAGTAATAGTTAGTTATGGGATTTTGACCCAAGGAAAATATGTTGAGATTTTCATACCTATTTTATACTGTTTTAATGATATTGCACTTTAAGAAATTTTGACCAAAGGAAAATATGTTGAGATTTTCATTCCTATTTTACACTATTTTTGATGAAATTACACTTTAAAGAAAGGAATTTTTAATTTTTTGTTGTAGGAGTGATGAATTAGGGTTAATTGAGCAAAAAGATTAAAAAAGGAGCAAATTTGGAGCGAAAAAGACCAAAAATTTAAGATTTGAACTAGGGGCCAACAGCGAGCCCAACGACGCCGACGACGGACTTTTCCCGAGACTCCAAATTTAATTCACTTAGAAGGCCCACCGACGGAGCCCTTGAGGCTGCCAACGGCAAGCTCGGCGGTTATGTCCAACAATGCATTGGATGATCAC
>JXCR01090222.1:0-20602 GCA_002079205.1 Phalaenopsis hybrid cultivar
TTAAAGCTGAGTTTGATTCTGAAGATGAATTATCTGAGAATTTATTTGACATATCAAAGGATCTCCTCAAAGATAATGACCTCCTTCTTAAGGATTTGCATGTTTTAGATCTAGCAATTTGCCATGCCATGGTTGTGACCACTCATGGTCAAAATTCCACTCTTGATATCCTCGCTATTGATATCGATGAGGTTGAACATCATGAGCCCACAAAGGCTCAAGATGTCTCCACAATCAATCAAAGGGACCATACCAGGGGTGAGACTATTGCCCTTCTACAAGGCTAAATAGCTCTTCTATGTAGTCTCACTTATAATGTAGGAATAGACAATTTGGTGACACCCATTTTACTGCATAAGCCTATGTGGAATGTTCATAGCACTTCTTCTAATGCTGTCCAACATGAGCAAGCACCTTCTAACTCACATTTGTAGTGCTTAGTGGATGCAGAGCTCAAGGCTACCATAGCNTGATCTTTTAATTTTTTAGGAAGCTTTTTTTGAATAATTGCACTACACGCTAAGTGCAATAGTCTTGTTATCAGTGAACTTCCTTTTCTTGTTCAAAATATCTTTCATAAACTTCACATAATTGGGCATTTGCTCTAAANAGAGATTTTAGAGTGACAGACTAAAATCCCTAATTTGGTCCTATCATTTGGGTGCTGAAGTGTGGCGTAGAATTATAGATTTTAGAGTGACAGACTAAAATCCCCAATTCGGTCCTATCGTTTGGGTGCTGAAGTGTATGTTAGCCCTCATGAGAGACTAAAATCCCCAATTTGGTCCTATCGTTTGGGTGCTGAAGTGTAGATGTTAGCCCTCAGATAAGGGGAACATGGGAGCTCCAAAGTGAGAGCCGGTATCCTCCCAGCCTAGCCACAAATTCAGGGGGAACGTTGGAGCTCTAAAGTGAGAGCCGGTATCCTCCCAGCCTAGCCGCATATTCAGTTAACAAGTGTAGGATTAGTTAATGTTCTTTATGCCTGGACCAAAGGGTAAATAATAAGTATGCTCCTATTTGGCACAATATAAATTGCACTAATTCATTTTATCCATTCACTATAATTTCTTGACAAAGAGAAGGATGCTTTCTTATATATTGAATATCACAATTAAACCATCCTTAATATCATTAGTTATTTAATAGTTATTAAAGTTACCTTTTTATTTCAATTGCCTATTAGTGACAGATAAGCAAATTGAACTTCGTTGTTGTGATTAAAGTATTGCTTTTCTAAAATCTTAGTTCGTAGTTCTAAACTTACTCGTGGAATCGATATGTAGGACTCCATTAGAGCCCTATATTACTTGAGCGATACATATACTTTTGTTGATAAGTGTGACTTTATAATTATTGAATATTTATTACATCCATATTTATCTTATGTTTTAGGCATATATAAAGTCGCGGTCAACTCATTCTCTACCTGATGGCTTAGCATGAACTTTGAAGCATCGGGATTGTTCCCACGTGGAATAACCTTTCTTTGATTGCTGATACCCCAGTTCTATGATAATTTGAAGTGAAACTCCTTTTATCGAGAGTATTCTTGGGTATCCCTCAAGACTTAGTTAACCAGTAGGAACATGTTCCTCTGATTAACCAGTAGAAACACGTTCTTGGGTATCCCTCAAGATGTAGTTAACCAGTAGGAACAAATACACTTTTGTTTGGGGCAATTGCCATCACAGTATGCCAATCCACGGGTCACTGCCTCCTTGGCACACCCATTTATTTGGGTCACTGTCATCACGACATGCCTATCTCTAGGTCACTACCTCCTCGGCATACTCATCTTTTGGGCCACTAACACTACGATATGCCTGCTTCTTTTGAGTCACTACTGTCACTGTAAACTCACCTTCACCACTTTGGTGCACTTATCATATGTCTATTGCATATCCTGCATGTTTTCATGTGTGCTCAGTGAGTGCCTCTCGGGTAAGGTGTAATTCCTTTGTATAGGTATCTTCTTACTCGATGCAAACTCACTTGTAGCTGGTGTCTGTTTGTTGCATGGCACCCCGGGTCCTCAAACAGGTGTCATTCCTCTTTATAGGTAACCTCTTTTACCGGTACATCCTCTTTATGTGTGGCATGTTGCATGTTGCATCCTGATCAAAGAAAAATATGTTGAGATTTTCATACCTATTTTACACTGTTTTTTATGATATTGCACTTTAAAGAAAGGTATTTTTGATATTTTGTTGCAGGAATGATGAATTAGGGTCATTGGAGCAAAAAAATGCAAAAAGGAGTGAATTTGGAGTGAAAAGTACCAAAATGTGAAGATTTGAACTAGGGCACCGACGACGAGGCCAACGACGCCGACAACAAAAAATTTCTGAGACTCCAAATTAAATAATTTAGAAGTCCCACCGACGGGGCCCTCGAGGCCGCCGATGGCGAGATCAGCGGTTATGTCCAAAGGTGCATTGGATGTGGACGATTTTTGGAGGGATGCTTAGGCAACTCCTAGGAAAACTCTTCTACATCTTTAAAAGAGATAATGACTGAAAATTAGAAGGGCTCCTGTGTGCTAGAGAGAGTCTAGAGGTTAGAGAGGTTCCAGTAATGTGTAGAGGGTTTACTTTAGGGTTAGATTGTTTAAAATTCTTCAAGAGATTGTAAGAGTGGAGGGAAAGTGATAGATTTCTTCCTCCTTGCCGCTTCAAAGAGGAATTCTGTGTGCTCTAAAGAAAGGAAGAGATTCAGAGGAACTTTGAGGAGTTTTCATGGGGATAAGTTAGAGATATGTCTTATTTACTTGTTGTAGTTTGTATGACTTTGTTTTTATATATGAATCCCGAGTTTTTTTGTGTCTTCTCCAAGAGTTCTGAGTAGTTTTCTTTGTCTTTCTCCTTGTCTTGAGATTTGTGAAAATGTTAAAGAGGTTGTGATGATCTTTTCACTTCGATCTTAAATTACTTTCAATCTGGCCAATTAATTTGTTAAAATATGTTGAGTTTTACAACTAAAGTGAAGATTCTTTCAATCTGGCCAATTGATTTCGATCTTAATTTATTTTCAATCTGGCCAATTGATTTGTTAAAATATGTTGAGTTTTACAACTAAAGTGAAGATTACCAATCTGGCCAATTAATTTGTTAAAATATGTTGAGTTTTACAACTAAAGTGAAGATTACACAATCTGGTCAATTGATCTGTTAAAATATGTTGAGTTTTACAACTAAAGTGAAGATTACATCTCAAGAATAAGGGAGGTTAAGCCCTTGGAAGTTGGGTGCAAATAAATAGGGAAATAATATTATCGGGCATAGATTTGGAAACCTTGGAAGTTGGGTGCAAATAAATAGGAAAATAATATTATCGGGCGTAGAATTGGAGATTAACCTCGAAATTAGGTGCAAATAAATAGGGAAATAAAATTATCCGACGTAGAATTGGAGATTTTAGAGTGACAGACTAAAATCCCCAATTCGGTCCTGTGCTGAAGTGTAGATGTTAGCCCTCAGGCGAGGGGAACGTGGGAGCTCCGAAGTGAAAGATGGTATCCTCCTAGCCTAGCCACAAATTTAGTAAACAAGCATAGATTAGTCAATGTTCTTTATGCCTAGACCAAAGGGTAAAAAATAAGTATGCTCCTATTTGACACAAAACAATTTGAACTGATTCACTTTATCCATTCACTATAATTTCTTAACAAGGAGAAGGATGCTTTCTTATATATTGATTTCACATTAGAAACTTTATTAGTATAATTAGTTCTTAAGAGTTATTAAAATTACATATTTATTTCAATTTTCTATTAGTGACAGATAAGCAATTTGAATTATAATGTTGTGATTAAGTATTGATTTTCTAAAATCTTAGTTTGATAATATTACTCCATGTGGAATTGATATCTAGGACACCATTAGAGCCCTATATTACTTGAGGGATATGTATACTTGCATTGATAAGTGTGACTTTACCATTACTGAATATTTTATATATACATCTTTATAATTTATAACCATTGTCAAGTTTTTGGTGCCGTTGCTGAGGAATTAATTCTTTAGTAGCAGGATTAAATACTTGTATTTTTATGCATGTGTAAAGTCACTGTCATGTTTTTGGCGTCGTTGCCGGGGAGAAAACAAGAATCATAATTAGAGTAACTGACAAATTAGAACTATTAGAAAATTTTTACTAGAATTGCAACGTATTTTCATATTGAGTTAACAGTTTTCTGTGTACTGATTTCAAATTGTATTAGTAAATTTGGACCTGAAAATCTTATACCCTACGATTCAAAACTAGAACGCACTGTTATAAAAATTAAAAGACTGAGAAGAGAACCTAGAAATTTTGACACAATGGAAAATAGCATGAACAATCAAGTAATAGAAAATGAACACCAACCTAGACCCCTACGAGATTATGCAGATCCTACAGCAGATGAAATTCACTTATCTATCCAAAATCCTGATATAGTTGCAAATTCAATTGAGCTTAAACCTGCTATTTTTCAAAGGGTACAAAAAAATCAATTCGGAGGTACACCAAATGAAGATCCTAATTTACACCTCACTAGTTTTTTAGAACTTTATGCTACCTTTAAATTTGACAGAGTTTCAAATGATGCTGTTAGACTTATACTTTTTCATTTTTCACTTAGAGATAACGCTAAGATGTGGTTAAATTTGTTAGCATCTGGATCTATTAGAACTTGTGGAGAACTTTCACAGAAATTTCTATCCAAATATTTCCCTCCATCCAAAACTCNCTGGAAGTTGGGTGCAAATAAATAGGGAAATAAAATTATCAAGCGGAGAATAGGAGATTTTAGAGTGGCAGACTAAAATCCCCAATTCAGTCCTATCGTTTGGAAGCTAAAGTGTAGATGTTAGCCCTCAGGCGAGGCAAACGTGGGAGCTCCAAAGTGAGAGCTAGTATCCTCCTAGCCTAGCCGCAGATTTAGTAACAAAGCATAGGATTAGTCAATGTTCTTTATGCCTGGACCAAAAGGTAAAGAATATGTATGCCTTTATTTGGCACAATACAATTTAAACTTATTCACTTTATCCATTCACTATATTTTCTTGACAAGTAGAAGGATACTTTCTTATCTATTAAATTTCACATTAAAAACTTTATTAGTAGAATTATTTATTTAAGAGTTATTAAAATTACATATTTATTTCTATTGTCTATTAGTGATAGATAAGAAATTTGAATTATATTATTGTGATTAAGTATTGATTTTATCAAATCTTAGTTCGTAGCTTCTAATATTACTCCATGTGAGATCGATATCTAGGACTCCATTAGAGCCCTATATTTCTTGAGCGATATGTATACTTGCGTTGAAAAGTGTGACTTTACCATTATTGAACATTTTATATATACATCTTTATCAATTCTATAACCGTTGTCAAGATTTTGGTACTATTGTTAAGGAATTAAATCTTCTAGCGACAATATTAAATTCTTATATTTTTAAGCATATATAAAGTCACTGTCAGTTGGCCTGCAGGTTGAAGAAGGAGGTTGTGATTTCTCTGTTGTTTGCACTTTCTCTGTTGTGAAGATTGATTATTATCTCCAGTGTTATTCTTGCACTTTCCTCCAAATTTATCGAATTACTCTTCAAGTGCGTTGAAGACCTCATCCCCATTAAATTGGGCCTCAACACAGTGGACAAGGTCAGCATAATAACGAACTGTCTCCCGCATCAGTGATGAGTAAGAAGGTCCTGGGCAGAGCCCCCCAAGGAAGACCCCTCTTAGTAACTCAGGATCCACCCCCAGAATCTAACTAGCTTCAGTAGATAACTTGTAGAAGTTGTCCTTGAGTGACTCACCTTCGTTTTGATGAATTTTTGAGAGATGGGATGAATCCTTTTTGATCCTTCAATTTACGATGAACTGCTCTACAAACTGTTTGACAAGCTTGTTAAAGGTGTTTATAGTGCCCCCTGACAGAGAGTAAAACCAGATTCAAGCTTGTCCTTTAAGAGTAGCCGGAAACACTTGACATAGAAGCGCATCAGAGGCACACTGAATGTGAATGATAGTTTGATAATGATCAATATGCTCGTAAGGGTCGGTTGTCCCTTCATATGTATTGATGTTCAAGAGCTTAAAGCCTGTTGGAATGGGATGTTGGAGGATTGCTCTGCTAAGGGAGAAGATTCAAGGATGTTAGAGTGAGCATAGAAGCAATCCTTTTGTCCTAAGGGGAACTCTTCCTGGATAAGGAGTCGTACTTCGTTACGAATGACATTATACGAAATAGCAGGAAGATGTCGTGATGTCAGGTGAGATGCATGAGATAGATGAGTGAAACTTGCCGTATCTAGGAGTTCAGCATCAAGACTTGACAGGGGATGTGTTCCTTCTTGAGCAGGCGGGCTGACACAAGTTTCTCCTAACGATATGTTTCTCGTATGTCGCGGAGTTAATGGTAAAAAATTTCATTCAATTGTGTAGGCAGTGGTTGTTGAGCCCCGCGTAGGAGCTGTAGGATCTCTAGTTGAGACTCCTCCATTCTATGCATTCAATCTTCTATTGAAGTACCTGAAACACCTTCTTTGGTGAGATAGTATATTCCAAGGCAGGAAGATGAAGAAGCATGTCACCCTTGGCTTTGTGAGTGCTCCCTGGAACGATGGGAGTTGGAGCGGGATGCTCCATTGTCATGAACATTGTGTCTGGTGGCCATGTAGTAAACCACGTAAGTACTTTAGTTGAGGGATTGAAAACTTCCCCCAGACGACGCCAAAGTGATGCATGCTAGAAAATTCATGGCAGTAGAGTAATGGATTATCGTCTTAGCGTTTTGCGAGGATTTGATAGTGACTTTATATATACTTAAAAATACAAGAATTTGATATTGCTGCTAGAAGATTTAAATCTCCGGCAACAGCGCCAAAAACTTGATAACAATTATAGATTTGATAAAGATGTGTATAAAATATTCAATAATTGTAAAGTCACACTTATTAATGCAAGTATATGTATCGCTCAAGTAATACAAGGATCTAATGGAGTCCTAGATATTGATCCCATTGGGAGTAATATTAGAGGTTAATAGCTAAGATTTAAAAATCAATACTTAATCAGAACAATATAGTTCAAATTGCATATTTGTCACTAATACAAAATTGAAATAAAAATGTAATTTTAATAAACTCTTAATTTAATAATTCTACTAATAAAGTTTCTAATGTGAAGTTCAATATATAAGAAAGCGTCCTTCTCTTTGTCAAGAAATTTAAGTGAATTGATAAATTGAATCAGTTCAAATTATATTGTGCCAAATAGGAGCATACCTATTCTTGCCGACCAAGCAAAAAGAACATTGACTAATCCTATGCTTGGTTACTGAATCTACGATTAGGCTGGGAGGATACCGACTCTCATTTCAGATCACCCACGTTCCCCTCGCCTGAGGGTTAACATCTACACTTCAGCACCCAAATGATAGGACCAAATTGAGGATTTNTGCCCTTTGCTTTGATACAGAATCTCCGGCTAGGCTGGGAGAATACAGACTCTCACTTCGAAGCTCTCACGCTCCCATCGCTTGAAGGCTAACATCTACACTTCAGCACCCAAACGATAGGACCGAATTGAGGATTTTAGTATTTCACTCTAGAATCTCCAATTCTACGCCTGATAATTTTTATTTCCCTATGTAGTTGCACCCAACTTTGAAGGACTTTGACCTCCCTAAATCTTGGATGTAACCTTCATTATATTTGTAAAACTCAACATATTTTAACAAATCAATTGACCAGATTGAAAGTAAATTAAAATTGAAGTGAAAATATCATCACAACTTCTTTAACATTCTCCTGGCACAACCAATTCAAATCACCATTTCACAAAATCTCAAAAGAAGGAGAAAGACAGAGAAAACTACTCAGAACTCATGAAGAAGATACGACAAAACTTGGAATTTATATATAAAAACAAAGTCATACCAACTTCAATAAGTAAATACTACTTATCTTTAATTCCTTCCCAAGCAAACTCCTTGAAGTTCGTCTGAATCTCTTCCTTTCTTTACAACAGATAGAATTCTCCTTTGAAGCGACAAGGAGGAAGAAATCTCTCACTTTCCTTCCACTCTTACAATCTATCAAAAAATTCCCCACAATACTAACCACTATCGACACTCTAATGGGCACCACAAACAACAAAGACTCAGCGGGCACCCGCAGCACTCCCCTCTCTCTGTGTTTTTTGGCCTCCAATTGTTTCTTTTAAAGTTGTAGAAGAGTTTTCAAGAGTTGCCCAAGCGTCCCTTCAAAAATCGTCCACATTCAATGCATCTGTTGAAAGAATCAAAATGCTCTCCGTCGGCGGCCTCGATGGTGTCATTGGCGGTCTTCTAGAATATTTAATTATGGACTCTCGAGAAAACCCCGTCGTCGGCGCCCAAGATGAAATCTTCACATTTTGGTCATTTTTGCTCCAATTTTGCTTCTTTTTACGTCTTTTTGCTCCAATGATCATAATTCACATACCTACAACAAAACATCAAAAATACCTTTCTTTAAAGTGCAATATCATCAAAATCAGTGTAAAATAGATATGAAAATCTCAACATATTTTCCTTTGGCCAAAATCCCCCAAACTTAACTATTACTTGTCCTTAAATCTCAACATATTTTCCTTTGGTCAAAATTCCCCAAACTTAACTATTCATGTCCTCAAGTTATCAAAAATACCTTTCTTTAAAGTGCAATATCATTAAAAACAGTATAAAAGAGGTATGAAAACGTCAACATATTTTCCTTTGGTCAGTCCTTTAATGATTTTGAATTCCACTCTTCCTTTCCTAAAGCAAAGAGTTGATGTATTTCATTTACTTAAAAACATAATAATAGTTTTGAAAATTATTTTCAATAAAAGAAATTTAATTTTTGAAAATAAAAGTTTTTTTCTTCTACATTTTTCAAAAATACAATTTCTTCTACTAAAGATAGTTACACGATATTTATCATTTCCACACTAAAAATTTTTAACTTTAAGTTTTTTTTCATTACTATGAATTTTAACTAAATTATTTTACTTATTTTAATACTCAAAATTTTACTACCGTAATATAACTTCATATACATGATCATTTTTCTTCCTAATGAGGATGTATTGGAGCTTGGTTTTTATCCTATTATTAGTGTTACTGTAGAGGCACTATCAATACAGTTTCATGTAAACTATTCTATTTAAGGTTATAAAAAGAAAAAAAATTACCTTATTATTTGTCTTCTTTGAGTAAAGATAAATAACATGTTTCCTTTGACAACCGAGTGTGGTCTGTGGTATGCCCTCATTGATACTAGCCTTACTTGTTTCACAATAAGTATATAAGAAAGGAATACCACTGATTCTTGCCTAAGAAGCAGTGGATTTGGAAGACTCCCACTACGGCACATCTTGAGGTGCTCCAGGTCTGACTTCAAAAGATGTAGATTTGATCCTGGTAGAAGTCGTGCTTCTTGTTGTGGAGCCATGTCAAGCTAACCTCAATGTTGAAGCTGAGTTTGATTCTGAGGATGAATTATCTGAGAATTTATTTGACATATCAAAGGATCTCCTCGAAGATAATGACCTCCTTCTTAAGGATTTGCATGTTTTTGATCTAGCAATATGCCATTCCATGATTGTGACCACTCATGGTCCAAAGTCCACTCCTGATATCCTTACTATTGATATCGATGAGGTTGAACATCATGAGCCCACAAAGGCTCAAGATGTCTCCACAATCAATCAAAGGGACCATACCAGGGATGAGACTATTGCCCTTCTACAAGGATAAATAGCTCTTCATGTAGTCTCACTTATAATGCAGGATTAGACAATTTTGTGACACCCGTTGTACTGCATAAGCCTATGTGGAATGTTCATACCACTTCTTCTAATACTGCCCAACATGAGCAAGCACCTTCTAACTCACATTTGTAGTGCTTAGTGGATGCAGAGCTCAAGGCTACCATAGCAACTCAATAGGGAGAGACCATGATGAGGAGAGGTCAACTTTACCCTGAGGCTTATGAGTGCATACCATATCCTGCAGGGTTTGTCCCTCCATGTTTCAAGCAATTTCATGGGGTTGGAAACTCTCAACAACACATCACCCAATTTCATGCATTGTGTTGCAATGTTGGCAATAACAACACTTTGCTCCTTTACCTATTTGCCACTAGTTTGATTGGGTCCACTTTTGAATAGTATGTCAATTTATCAAATGACACCTTTAGAACATTCGCCAAATTAGAAGATGCATATGTCAAACACTTCTTTGGCGCTCAACAGTGGCTCACCATGAGTGGCCTAATGTTGACCCAAAAAAAATGAACACATGTTTGACTTTTTTATTTGATGGTGAAACTTAATTATGAAGTGCGGGCCTCTCCTTTAAAAGCAGTTTGTTCTCACACTCCTCACGGGCAAGATAAAAGGTCCCATTTCCATCTTGTTGAAAATAGCTCCCATCAAAACCTTCGAAGTGTCGATAGATACGGTGATCAGCTTGCAAGATACAACATGAGCTTTAATCCTAAAAAGTGATGTAAAGCTAAAGTCAAGAATTCAGCTTTTTTGGGTCTTTTGAGAAGGATGAAAGAGAGCTTAGCTTTGATGACAGCTAATAGTGAGTTGAAAGGCCTATCCTTTCCGCCAAACAAGTAGTCCACCTTTCTAGAAGTGGAAGACCCACTCTTTTAAAGAGAAGAGACATATGGTGTATTCTCTTTAAAAGGAATGGCTTAGAAAAATTTTTAAAATTTTGATCAAGTAGGGTATGCAGCTTCCTTAGCCAAGAAGGCCCAATGTAGGGGGAAAGACCAGTGAACCTAACTACTGTCATTATCATAGGCTTTTAAGGCATGTACTAGAAGATTGTTATGTGTTCAAGAAGTGGTTTGAATCCCACCACAAAATCAGGGAGATCAAGATCTAGAGTAGTATTTGGTGAAGCCCCTTGAAATAGGATCATTCAAAGTAGTTGTAGTTGTTTCGATCACATCTACCACAAATTTTTCTACTGATGCACTTTCATTATGTTCTTTTGTAAATATGTGCTCTGAGCAAGAGTTTATTCCCTCTGATGACTTTTGTACTTTATATGGATCAATGAAAGAAGAAATTTCTCAGTACTTTTCTATGTTTCATATTATTATGGTTAGCTCTCTTGAGTCTGACACAGATGATCGTAGCAAAAGAGAGAAGCAATACCCATTATAACACTCCTTCAATGGCGCTTATCTCATAAGTGATGATTTTAGCAATTTGTTAGAAGGTGCAAGTGAGATGACTGGTTCTCAAGGCCCTTACATAGAGCCTTCCCTAGCATTTTCCATTAGGTATGATCCCATTGGGTCCCATAGTGACATTATTTGGAAAGTCCACTTACAAAGCTGCAAGCTCCTTCCTCCAAGTGTGACTAAAGCCACACACAGTGAAAAGAGAAAGGGAATCATCACCCAAATGGTGGATGATTCTCTTTATGTTCTAGCCCAGAGTAAAAGAACCAAAAATCCTTCTAATAAGGTGGATTATAATGCCTTAGTACACCTTAAAAGGTTGTCAGCTTTGTTGAGCATCTATGAAGCTCTTCTTATGCCTTTGGAATTGATGGAAATTTCGATGAAATCTCTCTCGAAGCCCTAAGTATTCTGCACTTACTACACTAAAGAGAGGATGAAGGAGGTAGTTACACTATAGGAGATAGCTACTATTACTTTTTTTTATGAAGATTTGTTGTTGTGTACCGTCGATCATAATAATCTCTTGTATGTGACAACTTGATATATAGGGAACATTTGAACTTTATTGTAGTTGATCTTAGTGCACCAGTTACATCATTATACCCTTAAGTTACTTTCATTAAACATATGAAGACTATAATCTATTAGGATTGTGTCAAATGGCTTCAATGAGAAAGAGAAAAAGACCTTCATATCCAATTTGGAGAGTTCAAAAGTTGAGCCAAATTTCATTTCATTTATGGGAACACATTCTTTAGTGCCTTGCTTGGATGTCTCTAGATTCATGAATATGGGATGGTACCTTCAACCCTACACTAGTGCATTTAGTGCATGCGCGAAGGAGAATAGTTCTCCATCTTAGGTGATTTCCAGCCATTCTCCATCAATCATGTTGGTGTATATGATGATGTTGAATATTATGTTCCACATAAAAGGGCTTCTCTATCAACTTCGAGTACCGTTGGATGTCCACATTCCCCTCCTCTTCCTAGCTCTCATCTTTTGAAAAGTAAAGAAATTGTGAAGTAGGAGTTAAGGCTCCATGCTCTACCGATGTGAGAAGAAACTAAGAATATACCTATTCTATCAGCCTCTATGGTGAGATTATGTGCTAAATCAGACATTGACTCTAGGGTAGAAGAAGCCTTACAGGTGGACAAATGTAAGATCTCACATGATGATGGGCATGATGGTTTTGATGAGGAGATAATATTACTACTATCGACGATCATGGTTCCTCATTTGCCCAAACTATCTTCGACAGACGAAGTGCTAACTATTGATTTGATACCACATGGTAATCATAAGGACTTTACAGCTGTAAAATCTTCATCAATTGAGGATCTCAAGACCTTCTATGTATCTCCTAGGTCTAAATCTAAGGATAAGGGCATTCTATTTTATAAAATTGATTCTCATGTAACCAAAAATGATGTAATGCTCTTAAATGATGATAATGAATCAGTGGAGAACACTCTCTTTATTATTATGGTTAGAACTCATTTCTAAATTTTTGAATGGTGGTTTTTTTTGCCAAGCTAAAATATACAAGGCTATGTGGCAAAATAGGCACCCAAGCAAAAAATCTTCCCTATAATACATCAAAAGGCTGGGTGATGCCAAAATCCCTCATGATTCATGCATAAATATATATACATCTCATAATAATGGTATCTTCACCTCTCACGAAGCAGAGGTCGAGGTTAAGGATGCACATCCTGAACTGGAGGATGTGTTTCTTCAACCATCGATGAGTCGATTAAGGTCAACTTTGGCACAGTTGACGATCCTCGAACTACTTTTATAAGTAATCTCCTACTAAGTTGTATAGCTAGCAAGATAATAGAGATACTCAAGGATTACTGAGGCTACCTTGCTTACATTTATTCCAAAATGTCCGGCTTAGCTCCGAAGGTGGTTGTTGATGCAGGTAGATTTAGTGTGTAAATTTTGCAAATATTTTTCAATATTACAAAATACACATGACAGATAAAAAAATAAATATGCAATACAATCCCAACAAAAATACATTTTATGAAAATAGTTTTATCTTTAAAACTCTTTTTAAACTACCAAATCCTCTTTAAAATCAATGCAAGTATACGTATCACTCAAGTAATAAAGGGCTCTAATGGAGTCCTAGATATCGATCCTACAGGGAAGTTGGAAAAACCTATAAGTAAATTCTTAAAATTATTTTATAATTTAAAAATACAAAAATAAAAGTGAAGTGTGAAGTTTGAATATTAACTACTAAAGTGAATGTTATATAAAATGTAGGTGAAAGACAACATTAACTAACTAAAAAATAAACTTTCAAAAGTAAAATTACAAAAACAAAACAAAGTTTTGTTAACGGAATATTCAAATTTAAGAATATTGACTTATCCAGAGTTTGATCCCTAATTTATGGTTAGGCTGTAAGGATACCCGCTACCACTCTAGAGCTCCCACTACTCCATCCTCTAAGGGCTAACAATCTCGCATTAGTTTCCAATCAACTGGACCAAATTGGAGATTTTAATCTGCACTGCATACAACAAAGTATATTTCTCTATTTATTTGCACTCAATTCCATGAATGACATATTCTCTCATGAAATCAAATGTGACTCTCCCCCTGTTATAGAAATCATAACCCTTTTCAGAACATATGTTTCTCAACTTAATTTAACATTTCAATCGGTCAGATCCAAAAGTAAATGAAGATCAGAGTTCAAATCACCACAAATTATTGACAATTAAAACCATAGAAAACAAAATCAATTCTTCACAAAACCATATCTCGAATTAAGGAGAATTATAAAGAAGACTAATCAGAATTCATGAGAATAATACGAAAATACAGAAATTTCATATATAAAAACAAGTTTACAAAACAAAAGAAATAAAAGACATAATTTATCTCATAATCCATCCCAAGAAAATCCCTAGAAGTTATCTCCAAGGCTTTCTCTCTTTATAAGAACACTCTATTCTCTCTTAGAAGTGTAATGAAGCAGAAATCTCTCACCTTCGCTCTCCTCTTACAATCCTAGAAGAAATTCTCCTCTTCTTCTCTCCTTGCTTTTCACGCCACCCCCACTTTCTTGTCCTTTTCGTCCCCCCTCCAAATTCCTTGAAATCTTCCTCTCTTATTTTGGGCTACCTCTTCTCAAATGGAATTCAAAATTCTCTCCAAAAGTTAACTCTTTTGAATTCAAAAGATGTGTCATTTGATCTAAAACCTTCCAAAGTGTCTAGACGCATTGAATTAATCGAATAAGTGTGTAGAATAAGAGTCCCTTTAAAAATTCATGCAAAATTTGTCTCGAACCACCTTAATCTGCAAAAAGTCATCTTTGGTGCATCATGCACCAAGCCTCTATCAAATGGCGCATCATGCGCCAATCTAGTGCATCATGCGCCAAAATTCCAAAATTTGTTATTTTTTGCTAAAAAATAATATCTTTTTTGCCATTTTAGCTCCAAATACCTAAAAATGATATACTTGTAACAAAAACATGAAAATACCATTCTTTAAAGTGCAGTATCACAAAAAATAAGCATAAAATATGTACTTAAAACAATTTATTATTTTTGCGTATCAAAATTCCCCAAACTTAAATGTTTCTTGTCCTCAAGTGACACTTTTTTACATAAAAGCTTATGACTTAGGATAGAGATTTACTTACAACTTCTATACTTTATTTTNGGATTTCATATATAAAAATAAGTTTACAAAACAAAAGAAATAAAAGACACAATTTATCTCATAATCCTTCCCAAGCAAATCCCTAGAAGTTATCTCCAATGCTTTCTCTCTTTACAAGAACACTCTATTCTCTCTTAGAAGTGTAATGAAGAAGAAATCTCTCACCTTCCCTCTCCTCTTACAATCCTAGAAGAAATTNAGATTTCATATATAAAAATAAGTTTACGAAACAAAAGAAATAAAAGACACAATTTATCTCATAATCCTTCCCAAGAAAATCCCTAGAAGTTATCTCCAAGGCTCTCTCTTTACAAGAACACTCTATTCTCTCTTAAAAGTGTAATGAAGAAGAAATCTCTCACCTTCCCTCTCCTCTTACAATCCTAGAAGAAATTCTCCTCTTCTTCTCTTCTTGCTTTTCATTTCACCCCCACTTTCTTGCCCTTTTCATCCCCCCTCCAAACTCCTTGAAATCTTCCTCTTTTATTTTGGGCTGCCTCTTCTCAAATGGAATTTAAAATTCCCTCCAAAAGTTAACTCTTTTGAATTCAAAAGATGTGTCATTTGATCTAAAATCTTCCAAAGTGTCTAGATGCATTGAATTAATCGAATAGGTGTGTAGAACAAGAGTCTCTTTGAAAATTCATGCAAAATTTGTCTCGAACCACTTTAATCTGCAAAAAGTCATCTTTGGTGCATCATGCANTAAAAGTTAACTCTTTTGAATTCAAAAGATGTGTCATTTGATCTAAAACCTTCCAAAGTGTCTAGATGCATTGAATTAATCGAATAGGTGTGTAGAACAAGAGTCCCTTTGAAAATTCATGCAAAATTTGTCTCGAACCACTTTAATCTGCAAAAAGTCATCTTTGGTGCATCATGCACCAAGCCTCTATCAAATCGCGCATCATGCGCCAATCTAGTGCATCATGCACCAGAATTCCCAAATTTGCTATTTTTTGCTCAAAATAATGTCCTTTTCGACATTTTTGCTCCAAATACCTAAAAATGATATACTTGCAACAAAAACATGAAAATACCATTCTTTAAAGTTCAGTATCACAAAAAATAAGCATAAAATATGTACTTAAAATAATTTATTATTTTTGTGTATCAAAATCTACCAAACTTAAATGTTACTTGTCCTTAAGTGACACCTTTTTACATAAAAGCTTATGACTTAGGATAGAGATTTACTTACAACTTATATACTTTATTTTAATTAATAGAATAACAAAATTTAAGAAAACTCTTTAATAACTTAGATTCAAATTCTAAGTCTAGGAATACTTAGTAATCAAATTTAGGATTTCTGATTCTTTATTCATTTAAAAAAAATGTAAATTGTCATATTAAGGACATTTAGAATATTCATATAAAAAAGAATTTCATGAAGATATCACTAGGAATGCTACTAATACTCCAATACAAGTTTAGAAAATGTAAGAAGGCTCCTTCCTTAAGTTGATTTAAGTGAAGCCAATTTTTGATTAGGCGTCTCCTCAAGCTTCTCCTCACTTATTNGGATTTCTGATTCTTTATTCATTTAAAAAAAATGTAAATTGTCATATTAAGGACATTTAGAATATTCATATAAAAAAGAATTTCATGAAGACTTTACTAGGAATGCTACTAATACTCCAATACAGGTTTAGAAAATGTAAGAAGTCTCCTTCCTTAAGTTGATTTAAGTGAAGCCAATTTTTGATTAGGCGTCTCCTCAAGCTTCTCCTCACTTATTTTTCTTTCTTTTCTTTTTCTTTTTTTCTTTTAGGATCTTTTCAATCCTTTCTTTTTCTTTTTTATTAAGTGAGGATTATTATATTTGGATAGCCTTTAATAGTTTTGAACTTCACTATCCTCTTCTTAAAGTCAAAACTCCATACCTTTCTTCATTTTATAAATTTATATTGGTTTATGATTTTTCATAAAGTCTCATTCTTTTATTCTTACATGAAACTCTAAAATTCTTAATACTTCAAAAATATAACTTCCTTTACTTTTAATAGAAAAGCATAGTCTTATCCTATCATACCAAATATATTTAACTTTNTTGATTTTTCATAAAGTCTCATTCTTTTATTCTTACATGAAACTCTAAAATTCTTAATACTTCAAAAAATATAACTTCCTTTACTTTTAATAGAAAAGCATAGTCTTATCCTATCATACCAAATATATTTAATTATAGAATTGACCTTCATTATTAAAAAAATTTTACCTAAATTTACCATAATACTTATAAACATAAGTATAGTCATTTAAAGTTAAATCTTAATATCCACAGGTTTAATTTTAAAAATGTAGTTAATTGAGGACAAATAAAATTTAGTTTACTTCTTTTCAAAAGAAATTTTTCTTCCCCCCAAACTTAAGTTTTTAAGTAATTCTAAAAATGTTTTAGTACAAAATTTTGGTAGATGAAAGAAAACAATAAATGCATGAAAATAAAAACTTACCTGTAGAGTATTTCTGATTATGAAACTGGGCCCTGGTATATTGCAGGTACTAACTTTAAAAACATACAAGCTTTAAAGAATTAAAAGAAACATAATATATTCTAAAGAATTTGCTGAGAATTAAGAAAAAAANGGTAGGTGAAAGAAAATAATAAATGCATGAAAACAAAAACTTACCTGTAGAGTATTTCTGATTATGAAACTAGGCCCTGGTATATTGCAGGTACTAACTTTAAGAACATACAAGCTTTAAAGAATTAAAAGAAACATAATATATTCTAAAGAATTTGCTGAGAATTAAGAAAAAAANCAAAAAAAATGTAAATTTTCATATTAAGGACATTTAGAATATTCATATAAAAAAGAATTTCATGAATACTTTACTATGAATGCTACTAATACTCTAATACAAGTTTAGAAAATGTAATAAGGCTCATTCCTTAAGTTGATTTAAGTGAAGCCAATTTTTTATTAGGTGTCTCCTCAAGCTTCTCCTCACTTATTTTTCTTTTATTTTCTTTTTATTTTTTCTTTTAGGAACTTTTCAATCCTTTCTTTTTCTTTTTTTTAAGTGAGGATTACTATATTTGGATAGTCTTTAATAGTTTTGAACTTCATTATCCTCTTCTTAAAGTCAAAACTACATACCTTTCTTCATTTTATAAATTTATATTGGTTTATGATTTTTCATAAAGTCTCATTCTTTTATTCTTCATGAAACTCTAAAATTCTTAATACTTCAAAAATACAACTTCCTTTACTTTTAATAGAAAAGCATAGTCTTATCCTATCATACTAAATATATTTAACTTTAGAATTGACCTTCATTATTAAAAAAATTTTACCTAAATTTATCATAATACTTATAAACATAAGTATAGTCATTTAAAGTTAAATCTTAATATCCACAGGTTTAATTTTAAAAATGTAGTTAATTGAGGACAAATAAAATTTAGTTTACTTCTTTTCAAAAGAAATTTTTCTTCCCCCCAAACTTAAGTTTTTAAGTAATTTTAAAAATGTTTTAGTACAAAATTTTAGTAGGTGAAAGAAAACAATAAATGCATGAAATAAAAAATGACCTGTTGAGTATTTCTTATTATGAAACTGAGCTCTGGTATATTACAGGTACTAACTTTAAAAACATGCATGCTTTAAAGCATTAAAAGAAACATAATATATTCTAAAGAGTTTGCTGAGAATTAAAAAAAGAAATACGAAAACTGAAAAATAAAACTGAAAAATAAAACTGAAAATACTAAAAATGCATAAAAAGTAAAATTCTACATTCAGTATTACAATTGTGTCCACAACTTAACATGAAATTTTTACTAAAACAGTTCTCAAATGAAATTACAACACATTTTAATCACAAATAACAAACAAATACAAAAGCAAACTACGCTAGACTATTAAAAGTATCAGTTTTCTTCTCCTTCCTCATCATCATCATCTTCTCCTTCTTCTTTCTCATTTTCATCTCAAATAGGAGTATAAGGAGTGAAACTGGGACAAGGAGGAAATTTCAGATTGGGCTCTCCCCTAAAATATCTCAGCATAGCATTCTCAAAATCAATGTCATGTTGAACTCTCCTCTGCTGATATTCATTGTTATAAGCATTTCTTTCTCCAATCTCTCCCAACTGACCCTGAATATTAATTATGTCCATTTGTTGAATCATGAGTTGGTCCATAATATTTTCGAATGATGCGGGGCGAGAAGTAGATGCCCCTACAGTTGATGTAGAGGGTCTATCCCTTCTTCTCCCTCTAGATTCAACAAATGATTCAACTCTTTGAATCATATGCCTCCCAATAAGATTCTGTGGTTGTAATCTTTCTTCATTTCTATGAGACTCTACTCTTGATTGTTCACATAAAGTGAAAATCAGAACAAGGTATCCAAAACCACAAGCTATAGAACTACCAGGTATACTTCAAGCATGAAGAACTATAAGTGCACCAACATCTATTGCTCTCACGTTTTGAATGCAATTGTTCAACACAGCTCTATCTTTCGTAGCATCGGCAAGATGATTCGTTAGCAATAATTTAGCAAAAATAAAGTGATGTCATACCTTTGACTGGCTAGTCAACATGGAAGCAGGGAAGTTAACTATCATGTTATTCTTGATCTTTCGCTCTCCTCTTCCATCAATTAAAAAGGCAAACACTTCATCAAGTGATGAATTAGTCATCATGAATGCAGCAAATACATCAAAAAATGTATTTCTCAGCCCATAAAAGTATTAATCTGATCAGCAGTAAATTCAACTTATTTACCTCGAACCAATATATGGACACCAGCAATGAACCTCAAGTTGGCATAAAACTATGGAATCATTGGGACAATTGATACTACAGTGAAGTAGCAGAATTTTTCCCAATTTCTGGCAAGGATTCTCATTGGGCAATAATCATTGGGCCTTGAAGTAGCAATAATCATTGGGCCTTGAAGTTAATGAGTCTTTGTGAACCAAAATCCTCGGATGTCCTTCCTCTCTTAACTTGGGGAGCCATTAGAAATTCTATGAAAATCCAAATAAATTTAAAACAAATTACTAAATAAAAAAATCTAACTCCTCAAGCAAGATTATTTGGTAATAAACTTTTCACCATGAGTTTTCTTCAAGCTTTTTCATCAAAAATCCAAATTTTGGACCTTTAATAATGTAGGGAAAATCCATGGTGAAAATAAAAATTTCTAAGTTAAAGTGAAGCTCTTACCAAGAGAAGATGAAATCTATGATTTTTTTCCTCCAAAATCTTCTCTACTATCCTTAATAAAAAGCCTTAGGTCAAGTTTAGAGGAAGGAGATGACCCAAGCAATGAAAATGGAGATTTTCCATGCAATTTCATGGTTTTTTAGGCGATCTGGCATGTTTGATTCTATGACACATCATGCATCAAATCTGGCTCATCATGCACCAATGCTTTGTAAAACGGTCCATCATGCGTCAGAGCTTAAATTCACTAGATTTAAGTTTCTGTGGAAATTTGCTCCGTACCGCCTTATGTCAACCTCTAATAAACTCAAATGAACATTGCTAAGCATACATAAACATCATTCTAACACCAAACTTTCACAAACAACACAAAACTCACATTTATATATATAATCCATGCTAATACAAACTAACAGTTTTCAAGCTAACAAAACATCAAATTCAGTGTTCTTAAGTAAACCAACATCCTAACACTGAAATCTAAACATGAAAATACAAA
>JXCR01090246.1:0-13939 GCA_002079205.1 Phalaenopsis hybrid cultivar
AAATCAGCAAGGCCAAAACTGATTTAGCCACGAAGAAAAAAAAAACAACTTGATGATCCAAACCTGAACCATCGGACAAAAACGAGATAAAGAGGCATTCGAGTCAACCATTGTGAAAAAACTAATCCCAAGAGAAGACCCAGTTCGTCAGATTCTTCAACTATTCTAGGGACACCTAGAGGTCCCTCACCAGTTATTAAGGATCGACAACCAGACTAGATCAATCAATCGACTCATGTCGATCAAGCTCAATTGACCGGGTTGATCCTGTTGAACAAGGTCAGCCAAATGAACTAATCGTATTGAATCGAAGCCAATTAAGCTTAGCCAGCCAAGCTAGAGAGCAACCAGACGATAAACCCAACGTATAAAATATCAAAAGCATCATAGTACTGATCCTTTTAAAGCAAAGACAAAAATATAATATTATCATTGTACAATCTCCTTTATAGAGAGATCATTTTGTGAATAAAGACACACATTATTGTTTATTACAGTTCACTCCTCTCTGTCTCTCTCTGTCCTCTCTCTCTCTCTCACGTTGCTCTATTCCTCGTGTGTGATTCCCAGACAAAGCATGATTCAACATCCTAAAAGGTGTGATGAGCATCGATTATGCTTTAAATAAGAAGATGAGCATCCTAAGAAGAAGAACCCCATAATAGAGACATTGACAACATGAAGCATAAGAGAATTCGTGACTCAACAAATCTAGGAGCTGAAGGATCAAATGTTGGACGTCATCCGAGATGTGCTGATTTGAGGAAGAGGTCAACACCTCTGAGAGGAAGGTCTAGAGCCCAACGATAGAAGAGACCTCACAGTTTTGGAAAAAAATGCGAGTTCCAGTACTACGATAGTGTTGGGTCAACATGAGTCGATCGACATTAGTTCAGGTGTACTTAAGCACCCAATAGCTCGATGATGCATTCTCTCATCAAATCTCTATTGTTGAGCCCTCTAATCAATTCAAGATCCCGATACTGGACTCCTAAAAGTAATAGACCAATTTGACCAATCATATAACCTCATTTGAGTTGACCGTGTGTTGTTTAAGGGTCACCGACGTGTTGAAATGACATCTCTTATTTATCATTCTGAGGAAATCATCCCTTAAGTGGTTCAATGGATTATCGTCCGGAGTAATCACGTGGTTCATTGAGTTCAAGTAGATATTTATGTACTAGTTTGCCGACACCGAGAAGTCTATGAAAACTCGTAAGTCCTCCTATAGATCCGTTAGGGATAGAGTGAAAGCCTTCACTTATTCACAACACCCTTCTAAATGGAGAACAGACATGTGGTCGCCCATGCCACCCTAGCTCAGGAGATGAAGGAAGGACCATTATGATACGAGCTAGGCCTGAAGTGGTAGAAGATGCTAGCCGAGTTATTGGAGCTGTCCAATAACCACATATCGACTGAGGAGTATAACTTCAACCACAGTTCCTTCATAGTATAATCTTCTACCTTTCACCTGTAAAAGTGGGTCACCCAAGGTGAATTGTGGAGATCGAGAAATGATTCAAGTCCTTCCATCCATCCTCTAAATGAAGGTGCTTGATCGCTTTGAGACCATTGGGCAACCTACAGAACACTTCGCCGAGCGAGTCAAACTTGGTATCCTGACCAAAGACCTACTCGGTATGAGGAGTGTCTGTTGCCTAACCGTGAATTACCCAAAATGACTTTGTTGAGAGTTTTAATGACTGGAATAGTGTAGGTCATTCAAATGAAGATCTTTTCAAGAGACCATCGCTGATGAAGATCAGAGCTTTCCTTTGAGACCTCAACAAGTGTTGTTCTTACTATTGGACCCATGAGCATGAAATAGAGGAGCGTTAACCTCTCTGAGGTTTGATCGAATAGTTGATCAAGGCCAAAAAACAATGGGATTTATTGGCACAAAGAGCAATGACTTAGCGATAGGAGAAGACCATAGTTGAGGAGATATCAAAAGAGTCAATTCAAGCCCACCAAATTCATATCGCTATCATGGTTTCCACCATCCTTAGAGGAGGTAGAAACTCATCATGTCAAGCTAATTTAAAGAGACTTTGGTCAGGAGAACTATGCACAACTGCCCTTATGCCTAAATGCAACTCACATCAATCTTTAGCCTTCACCAATGAAGATTTTACCCCTAAAGGTAACCTCTACAAGGATGCTATTGTAGTCACCATATAATCGAGAATTATCAAATTGATGACACTCTCATTGGCATTGATAGCTCAATGAACATCCCATTGAAGTCATTGTTTGACAAAATGGGCCTTGACAATGAACGAGTTACAACTGCAACATACCCACTCTATGATTTTTTTTTGGAACCGTCGCTCTCTCAATCTCTTGGGGTGAGAAAGACAAGCAGTTCACCAACATGAAATACTTCATTGTGGTTGACTCGCAACTCACAATCCTATCTTCGATCGTCACTTGCTTAATTTTTTTCAAGGCCATCACTTCTAACTCCCATGTGGCTGTGAAGTTCTCAGGCAACGGGGATAGAATCACTGTCCGTGGGTATCTCGATAAGTCTCGTAACTATTACGTCTGGGTGGTCAAAAGCATCTAGAAGGAATCTCTCAAGCTTGATAACCTTTTGTGAAGGGGATATTTAGACCAACAAGACCACAGTTGAATCTTTATGACCAAAGTAGGCATTAGCAAATTTTTTCTACCATGTGAAGCTTTTAATGAAGGATATAAGGAGACGTTGATCGACACCCTCTGAAGCCAATGATAAATTTTTAACTGGTCTACCATTAAGATGCTCATGATACCTTTTGACATCAGTTTTCATCGCCTGAACGTCAACCCAATGAGCTGAACAATGGAACAGAAGATGAGGACATCACCCGTCACTCTGGCCGAGCGAGCCGAGAGGAGGTCCAAAAGGTGTTGGAGGTTGGCTACATCCGAGAGATCCAATATTCGACATGGGTGTCAAGCATTGTCATAATATAAAAGTTGAATGGTAAGTGGAGGATGCGCGTAAATTTTACCAATCTGAACACTGCTTGCCAAAAGGATAGTTATCCCCTACCATGAATAGGTCATGCATATCAAGCATTCAATCACACCAAAAGCACAAAGCAAAAAAAAAAAATTGGCTAGAGAAACAAATCCTACAAAGAACAATAGTCAGTCATCAAAAAGACTACCAAGCAATTTAGATTCTAGCCTAACACACCATTTAACAAAAAGTGTTCTAACCTAGCACCTAAGTAAACAGGGTAAAGTCTTCGACTATCATAAGACTTTGACGGGGTAGCCATACCGATCGTGCCTTAAAGATCCAAGGGATCTAAAGTATGTCACAAAAGTAGAGGTGACATTTTAAAAGAGGTGACCTCACATATGACCTAAAATATGTAGTTTAAAAGTAGGGTGGATAATAAATAAATAAATATTCATTTTTATACATTTAAAATAGTGAACCTACAATGCGGGTCTATGACACATATAACACATCTTAGAACTCTTAGATCCTTAAAACAATCATACATGTTTGTTGCTCGTGATACAGAAACTCGCACTGCTCGATAAGGCATCCTCACGGGCAGCACTCGTTTGAGTATCACAATTAACAAATGGGTCACTCCTCTAATAAGTAGGACAAGCCATCAAGGCATATGATCAAGCATACAAGCATGCAAGAAGCCCACATTGTAGTTGTTCAACCGAAGTATGAAGCAATCACAACTAGCGCTCAGAAGGGCAAAACACACATCATGCAAATGGATGCAAAGATGTTACTTGCAACATGACACACACGAATGGGATGTACTGGTAAAACAGGTGACCTATGTAGTAGTTACGTCTACTCGAGGATTTTGGGTGCCATTCGACTAGCAAACATTGGTTACAAATGAGTTTGCATCACATAAAATGATACATATGAAAAGGATTCACACCTTACTCAAGAGGCACTCACCGAGCACACTTGTAAACATGGAAGATATGCAACATGCATATAACAAGTGCACCAAAATGGTGAAGGTGAGTATGTCGTGGAGGCAGTGACTCATAAAGAGCGGGCATGTCGTGAAGGCAACGACCCAAAAGATGGTTATGATCAGGAGGCACTGATCAGAGATGGCCATGTTGTGGTGACAGTGGCCCAAACAAAAGGGTATGTCGAGGAGGTAGTGACCTGGAGGTGGGCATGCCATGGCGACAATGGCCATAACAAAAAGTTATGCCGAGGTGGCAGTGACCTAAAGGTGGGCATGTCACGACGATAGTGACCCGGATAAAGGGCATGCCGAGCAGACAGTGACGTGGAGGTGGATATGACCTCATTTTTTGTTGAGGTTTAGTTTTCCTCTTTAGTAGCCTAGGGTGTAGCCATAAGATTTCCCTGTTGATTATTCCTAAAGAACTAGAAAAGAAACCCTCACCATTAGAAATTCTAAACCCTTCTTTACTCAACTTGGAGTTCCACATATTGGTCATAACCTCTAACACTTAGTAGGTGGGGTCAATATGGAGGAGCTCAAGGAGAGTCCCACATAGGATGGTCAGGCCTTAGAACTACCCCTGGGTGATCTGGTTTTGGTGGGGCTAATATGCACACACTACACTTTTTCACTTACCCCAAGCCCTATGCCCCCTTAAATTTGGTCTCCCAACTCCTTTTGGAAAGCTTATATGGATGAACCTATACCCCTAGTCTTTGGCTAGGAGGGTTAGAACCAGCATATTGAGCATCTAAAATAAGTCCTCACATGGTTCCTATTGGTTTGGCATGGCTTCATGGCTTACTTGCCCATTTTAATGCAAAATCACCAAATTACCAAAATACCCCTACAATCTTGATTTTTGCCAAAAATCTCAAAATTACCCAAAATACCCACATTTGCCCAAAAATCATCTCAAAGTACTCACCACTACCTAAATTGATCAAAATCCACCAAAATCACCAAATTCTCAAAATACTCCCAAAATTACCCAAAATTACCAAAATGCCCCTCATGACCCAAAAAATCCAAAAATTCTGAAAAATTCCAAAATCATCCCAAATATTTTCAGTTTGAATTTTTTGATCATCAATTAGACCCAATTTGACCAAATTAGTCTAATTTAACCAAAAATCCCAATTTACTCTTAAAGGCCCAAATGCCCCCAAATTAACCCCAATTTTGGCCAAATTGGCTCCAATCTTTCCCAATTTCAATTCCAAATAAAAATTCAGCATCCCCAATCCTAATATAAACAAAATTCAAGCCCAATTTGATCCAATTGGAAGCTCAATTTTACTCAAATAAAAAAGCCCCAAATTTGACAATCTGTCTAAATCCATCAAATTAGCCCACCAATTCAATTCAAAATCGCTTGAAATTTTTCCAAATATTTCATGATATCCCCATACACCAAATTCAACATTCAATTAGCCCAAAATTTTTGCCCAAGTTCAATTTCAATTTTAAAAGCCCAAATCCTTAAGCATTCCAAAAGGCCCAAATCAAAAAGCCCACATAACAAATTTTGTTCCCATCATTCATTTAATCAAAATCATCCCCTAAGTCTCAAATTCATGATAAAATTGTTCTATATTAAGCATCATGAAAAACTTCACCAAAAACACCAAATAAATCCAAAATCCCTTCTCATGAAAATTAGCCAAGCCAAGGACAAGCCATGAAGCCACTCCCAAGCCATAGGTGAGCCATGAGAGTCATGCCACATCACCATAATATTAGTGGCAAGAGGCCAAGCTACTTTCAAATATCTTTAAGATTCTTTTTACCCCTCCCATGAATCATCTAAACCCCATACTTAACCAAATCACTTAGATAGGGACCTTACCAATTATTAAGCTAAACCATCTGATTTCCCTCAGTATACAAGCCAACCAAGAACCCAACCCAAATCCATGCCAATTTGACCCAAAATAGCTCTTCCCACATCCTATTTTAATTCAACACCTTTACACATGGCCAACCCTAATTGACTTCACCAAACCCAAGCCCTGACCTCCCTCAGCGAGATGGTGACCTCTCCCTGGTCGACTGGCTACCTTGGCTGCCAGAAAAGCCAAGCTCAAGTACTCACCCAAGGCTCAAAATTAAAATTAAACCCATCCAAGCTGTCTCATCCCAATTAGTTTTTTCCACATTATTGGCATCCACATATGCAACCTAAAGCACCTACCAATTGTCCCTGGTGGCCTCTCCTTCCCCGTCTATTTAAACCCACCCTCCATGGCCAAACTAAGAGAGCTTGAATTTCCTTGTGGAGACTCTGTCAAATTGCTTCCAGAGCTTCCTTAAGACCTCTTGAGTTCAATCCCACCATCCTTAGCAACTCAAATCCACTACTCGAGCTCAATTTTGGAGTTCAATCCCTAGGCCAAAACATGACATCCCCAAATACTCAACCAAATCCAAATTAATTGTATCCACACCATCCCTACAGTGAGAGAGGAAGATCCCCTATAAAAGCCCCATCACCAAACCAACATAGGGTGGACTTTGGTCGAACCCCTAAATCGGCCTTGGTCAATTTCATATTTAGGCATTTCACCACTGTTCGAGGCTTCATCTAGGAGCTCTTTGGACTCAAGGCAAGCTTTTGGAAGCACTCAATCGAGACCACACTTCTTGGGCAAAGGTATTGAACACTAACCCTAAATCGAGCTTATTTTTATTCTTCATTCTTATAGAATCAATTTAAGGGTTAATTAGCAGTATGAATATGTTTGTTTCATTGAGACGAGTCGATAGGAACAAACCACACTTGATTTGGTCGAGAATTGAGAGAGATATTAGGGTTTGAAGGTGGACGGTTCTCGGGCTAGAGGCTTTGGGGACGATGACGACGAACCGTTCAATCGAGCTCCAAAATTAAAAGTATGGAACATCACAAAAAAATAATTGCAACTAAATTAAGACGTCTTTATCGGATGATCGGGAATCCCTCAGAGGAGATAACCTACGGTTGCTAACAAGATTTCCCACAGTCTAAATGAAAGTATGGAACTCATTGAGTTGATTTTAGTAAATTCATTTTGACTAAGTGAATCTGAAAGAAAATAGTGGTACCGGAAAGAGGGAACCGTAGGATCCTAAACAATGTCATTTTAATCAACTTTAATATGCCCCATAATATTTAAAGAACCATAACCATGAGAAGATTTGATTTGACATCATGACTTGACACATTAGAAAGCCTAAACCTACTACGACGAAGAGCTTGGAGCTAGCATTGTGGGCAGTGCGGTCATCTTCAACAGCAAAACATGTCTTCACCAACTAAACTCTGTTTTACAATTAAACAATAAATTCATAGGAATTCAAGGTTGTTTGCTTATGCAAACATAAATCCTCAATTTATCTTTAGGCCTTTGTATGGTTGTGCTATACAATTTAAGCCCTAACCTGCTTTAGGATTATGAGGTTTTCTTGCCACGACCTAAATCCTCACATCTTCCAAGCTATTCGTGTGATCGTTTCACACGAATATAAACCCTAATTAATAAAATTGGCAGGATGAAATATTTCCAAAAAAGAAGTCAAACCATAGGATAGCTTGGGAAGTCGCCGAGGTTTTTCTTCAGATCTATGACACTCCCTAGTTCTTCCTCATTTGGATTTCAAAGTAAAATGTTCCAAACTTGAGTCATTCCCTTTCCACACCTCTTTGTCTGATCTCGTTTAAAAGTCCTAATCCGTTGACCTCTTTGAAGATAATATCCTCTGATTTTAATCGAGAGTTTTCTTAAGTGACTGTAGTTATCTAGGATATAATTAACTATAAGGGCTTGCCCTTATGGGAAATTTTTCCAAACTCAGCTTAATATAAACCCTATTTAATTCTTTGTATTAAATATGAGAATTTGTCGATTAACATAAAATGGTTTCGCAGACTTAAACAGATGTCATACAATCTTTAGTTTTTTTAATCGAGTCTTCACCAGTAAATAATGTATTTATCCCTCAGGATAGGTGCACTACTTGCGGTATTAGACTCGTTTATTTAAATTAATGGGGATATGAGATCGGTTTGGTATGGTGCCTAGTTGCAACCAATACATGTGTAAATTACTGGTATGGTGCCTAGTTGCACCTAGGCGCCAGTCTGGGTGCCTAGGAGCCACCTAGGCTAGTGTCGTGCTCTCAGAAATAATGTGATTTTTCGCTTATTCTGGGTACTAGGTGCCTGGTTTCAATACCTAGGCGCCAGAAAAGTTGTTCAAATGCCAAAGTCAAGTGCTAGACCTCCAGAGGCTTAGGCTCGATGGTTCGGAAAGGTATTTTGGGAATGTGGGCCCACAGAGCCTGTTCCTATGTGTCGATCTAGCCCGAAACTTGGATTTTTTGCCGGGAGCGCCCGATGGAGGATTTTTTTCGATTTGAAAGTTATGGGAGACTCCATATGAGTGAAATGTTGTCCCATAACTTCAAAATGGAGTGTTTTCATTGGTTATTCATTGGAGAAATTGGTGTCAATGGCCGTCCTAGACCACAACGCGAGTAGGGTGCCCCAGACCCTAATTTTACTGTAGCGACTGTAAGTGGACTCTATGACTTCCCATGGATGGGTCTCCGAACCCTAATTTTATCATGTCGAAAGTCCGTCAATAAATAAGTCATTGGAAGTTTCGTTGGTTTTCTAATTACCGACAAGTGTTTTTGCTATGTCAAAGAAACTATCGATAAAGCATTGGAAAATCATCAACCAACACTTTATTTGTTTTTAACTAACAGATGTTGACTGTCGAAAATAGGCTAAATTCATGTAGTGATCCGGGCACCACCTTCTCCGTCGTTAGACCACCGCTATCTGGTTTTTGCTGTCTTCGTCGCCATCGCTGCCGCATCACATGATCATCATTGCCCGACCACCAATGTCTTTATCTTCAGATCAAAATGTTGCTTGTGTCACAACAATCATAATACAATCGTTTAGTTGTTGCCACCGCCAGATCGCCATTGTTAGGCTTCTACCATCGCTATCGTCGATCTACTATCGTCAGGAAGCAACCACCACCAAACCTCCGTTGTCTGGCCAGCACCGCCGCCATCGCCGCTACCGACAATACTGGTATCAAATTTCCTAGCACACAACATCTACAGTTTGTTTTCCTTCACAACAATCGTCATTGCCTCCACCTCCCTAACGTGTTATGCCATTTCTTTAGCTGAAGTCATATCGATAACCTCACTCGTGTAATATTATTTATGGCTAGTCAAGGGTCGGTAAAGTCTTGTAACCTAATCACGTGATTTTTACCCATTTAGGTTTTCCACGTAAAACTCTTGTTTTTTTTTTCTCCATCAGCTCTTCATTTATCTTAATGTGTGTTGGATTTTCATGAAATACTTAGACGTAAATATACCGCTCTGCCATCATGAATTCTCCGGCTCGCAACAAAAATAATCCAACAAAAATTTTAAGATTTAATGTAGCACAAATTAATGATGATGTAAAAAAAGAGGGACAATTATATACGTAACAATCAAGACTTGCATGCTCACTGCTTCAATGCGCATGCCATTTTTTTTAAAACCATAAAACTCATGTACTTACAAATGCCACAATTAAGTTTGTGGTTCTAAACACTTACCCATCATAGCGAAAATTGAGGTAGCCCCACACCGGATGTTGTGCAGAATCATTAGCCACCACATATTTACAAATGGATGATTAATGAGCACTTTCTACTGAGCTATCAAAGAAAAACATGCAGTATCCAACTCCAGCTTACCAAACTTATGTATGGAACTCTGACTCATTATTCACTGTTCTGCAGAGTAAGCTCAGATTCCTAGGAAGACAGCGATAGAGTTATATGTGCTCATAAATCTACCCCCCAAACAGTACGGCTCTGTTGCATCCTACTTTAAAATACCGACTTTCTTATGCATATTTCTAAGTTTGACAATCTAAATTCTTATATATTATATTCCAACCCATTTGAATTACAATGGTGGGTGGACCGTTGACATTTTAAATTCAGCTGATGGATCTGTTTTAAGTGGGGGTGAACATCATGGTCTTTGTCTTTTCATCTAAAAATATTTAGCGTCTCTTATGCATACTTCTCTCTTTCTGCACGTCTACGCGCGGAATCTTTAGGTGACTGAAGACAAACATTCGCTCTCTATCAAAGTATCCAAATAGTAATTTGTGTGGCAGTGAATGTACGAGTATTTTTAATCTGTAAATTAATCACCAAGCATTTCTGTCGCCTTCTGAATCTTTGTCCTTGACGAAGAAGGACTCATTAATTAGGTTATTTACATAAGAGAACTATGCTTAACACAGTGATGATTTTGTTTTCACTCATTGAGTGTGAAGATGAAACTTTTTAAGAGTAAAATAGAAGGATATGCCACGTAATTATTACAGATAAAATTTTCATAAATTAAATGTGATTAGGAGACAATCCACTATATTTGCCATTGCATGTATTTGATTTATAAGTACAAGAGAAAATTTAATCTGGTCCACCCCTTAATAAGATCATGATCTTCTTTGTTGTCAGATAAGTTTAAAAAAATTAAAATGCAATTTTGACTATATGAAAAATTTTCCATGAATTTTTTTTTTTGATAAAAATATAAACATATAATATACAAGCTCAAAATAGCTGAGCTTTTAATCAAAATTATAGGATGTATTTACATGAAAATAATAGAATATTATTTAATGTCCTAAAATAGTGTTTTTAAATTATTATTTATATTAAGATAAAATCCAAATTTCTTTAAATTTTCATTTTTATTGTTTCTATCTTTAAAACTTATCTTATATATATATATTTTGTGTGTGTGTGTGTGTGTTTGTGTGTGTGCGCGCGGGCGTGTGCGCGAGCCCTAGCTTATTGGTAGCGGCATTGGTGTAAGACTCTCGTGTTGGGGGTTTGAATCCCAACCCTTTTGGGAGGATTCAAATAACACACAGACTGGAAGGGGGGTCTACCCCTCGATCATCCCTCGATCAGCCCAACCTATAGGGCTTGATCGACAATCTCCGATCGTCGATCAATCTTTAAATATATATAGATGACGGGGGTTGAGATGTTGGACCTCCCTTAATTGGGATAACTCAGAAAGTAGACTATATATTTAAAAGATCTATACTTCTTTTATCTAGGGTTGCAATGTGTCTAGTGTTAGTTTGTCGAACTTAGGAACATCTTGGACCACCAGCTAATTTTAGTGGGTCTCTTTCATGGGCTTAGCTTGAAGTACATATTTTTCTTCTTTGCTAATTGAGATCTGATACTCCTCCTTTGATTTCACGCTTTCTTTAGCATCAACCGTGTCATCACCCATTTCTTCAATAACTCAATGATCAGTGAAATATATTGTAACTTTATTTAGGCAATCTTGAACAATGTGCCCAAAATCGTGACACTTGACACTTATTCTAGCTGGGAAATATTTGGGAATATTGGTTGGCTTCACATGTTCTCCACTCCAAATCAGTTTCTCCTCAAGAGGGGGCTTGAGTGTTCCCTCAAGTGTACTCTTATTTCTTATTTATGGGGTTGAATTTTTCTTGTAAGGTGTGGCGGTCATTCGGAGATGTTGTTGTAACTGGTAAGTTGGTCTAGCACTGCATCTATCATTTCAGTTTGAATAGAGCAGCGATCTTTTCTTTTCCATCATGTTTGTGTAGGTACTTTAAATTTTCTTATAATAATGCACTTTTCCTTAACTTAAAGGTGGCTAGTTTCACCATTTTGTCTAGTAGAATGTCCTGGTACACAAACAAAAGTTTCACGGTTTGGAGCCAATTAATAACTCATATGAATCCTAATGACCATCAAAATATGGCAAATCCACATTTACTTCAAGATCCTAAATTCTCTGACATTTCATGTCAAACATATGGGGTAATGGTTTTTCATCTCTGGAATTTTCCTATTAGAAAGAATCCACTGCATTCTTTCATTTTGCCAAGCTACTGTTGTGGCTATGAGTGACTCTTCCAGATTGCCTCCTCTTAAAGAAACCAGCCCTTTCTTGTAGTTGAAGGATTTCCCATCACACATCCTCTATAGAAGGTTCTCAAACATCTCCTTGTGAAATTTTCATAATCGGCATTATGGTATTCCCTGCCCGCGTTCCCCCTTCAGAATAGATGTCTGAAGAATCATCTCTTTGTGGAATGGTTGGAGTTTGGCTTTGAGTAGATGGAAGAGGGTGTATAAGGATGACATAGGGTGGGCAAAAAAATATTTGGGCGACCCATCTTAAAAATCAGCAAAGGGAAAGATTGTGTTTAGAGGTAGAGTAAGGTCTTGGTGGATGATATAGACCCTATGATAAGACTAGGGTTAGACTTACATGATACAAAATAATATTGGAGTTAACCCAAACAATAATAAGAAAATCAAATATTATTGCTAAATTCAAAATAGAGAAATATAATCTCACAAATGAAAATAGAAATAACAACAAACACGACAAAAAAACTCAAAATAGGATGATTCTCTGGTTGGTGGTGGTGATCGGTGAAAGTTTGGTTCTCCAGAGAGGTGGCAATAAGTAGGTTAATTGCTAAAAAGCATTGAAGCAACTTATGAGTGTTGGTAGGGGGGTTGCAAAGTTGTAGAAACAATAAGTGTGGTTGTTATCATGGGTGGTGTTAGCGAGAAAGTGTGTGCTGGACATTGTGGAAATAGTTGAGAAGTGCTTTCCTTGGTTGTAGCAGCAAGGGAGTAGGATGGCGACAGTAAAGAGGAGAAGTTGCAGCAATGGCAACATGTTGGAATGAGAGAAACATATGGCTGGGCTGTCAGAACAATAAAAAAACAACAGGGAATAACTGTTTCTGGGTCGTTGCAGTGAGGGGGAATGTCGGCGGTAACGACATAGAATGTGGCTATACCGGGTGGTGACAACGAGGTCAAGAGGCTTGAATTGGAAACTGTTGAGAAAATAGCATTGTGCAACTACTCGTGGGTGGCTGTAGCAATGAAGGGTGACCAAAGCGACATGGGGAGGATGTGGAAGGGGATAGAGAAGGTAATCATCATCTCAGGAGCGATATACGTCCGGAGAATCACTTGAACCCTCGAATACAACCCTCGAGGGGAGAAAAGAGACACTGATGACTGTCTAGATAAAAACTCATGCCAATACTAATTTTCAAACCATGATACAACACATATATATGAAATGACTTAAAAAAGAATGAATGAAAATAAAATAAAGCATAAAAAAGAAAATAAGACAGTTTCGATCTATCTCTTGTCTATCGTTTCCCGTGCCCCTTCCACGATTCCACAAATGAGCATCGCCCGACGTCAAATACACTACACAAAAATGACTAAGGTACATAAATAAGTAGCATAATGTACAACTCATGTCTTAAAATTCGTTTCAACTTCTCAACAGATGACGAAATCATTTTGGCTTGTTGAGATAACTCGCCGAGTAGTTTGTCGTGTTTTGAGTTGTCTGGCCGAACTAGTTTGGTCGATTGAATCGATCAGATTAATTAACCTAATCATCTAGTAAGTTATTGTGCTGTAACTATCTCATATTTGGTTAATTTGAAAATAGTCCCTTGACTTCATGACTTTACAATAGAAAATGATAGCATCAATCATCATACAATGAATAAGTTCAGTGTATTGGAACATTTGGCTCTACAGTCGCAGAAATTACCATAACAATGCCAGCTTTTTTAGTGGGAGACAACTTGGATTCCAAGTATTGTCTATGTAGCATTAGCAATGCTTTTTTAATCCTTTATTTTGTGCTTTACCCATCAAAGTATGGAAAAATTAAAATTACGAAATGACCACGAACATTTCTGGTTGCTTGTCGACTTATCGGCTTTGCCACCTTTCATAAAACTTTATTTTCGGGATTAAAAAAAGTTGAGTACGGCTCAAGGACAACCGCAGGTACTACCGACAAAGTCTAGTGACATGTCGCCTAATGCCTACAGTACGCAACTCAAAATGTATATTTTT
>JXCR01090263.1:0-15607 GCA_002079205.1 Phalaenopsis hybrid cultivar
GCTATAAACCCAACTATGAATATGATCGCTATACTATACCTCACTTCTCACTCACCCAACAGAAAGCCACCAAATCACTTCAACAGTCACCCATTACAATGAACGTGGAAGATTTCCTGGTCAACTAAAAACCAAGTAGAACAAGTATCAATCACATGTTAACCAAGTCACCAATGTCACATNTAATAAAGCCAATATATTGCTTTAAATGGAGTTCTGTGAGTTGTATTAGACATACTTATATAAGTTCTGATATGGGACGATTCAAAACTTAAGTCCCCAAATATTTTCTCATCAAACACCTTAAGAGATTGCCCGTTGTCCAGTTAAGTATTTCTATTCGTCCATTTTATGGATGAAATGCAAATTAAAGCATAAGTTTTATGCCAATATCCATAATAACTTTTTTATAAGGAAAAAAAAGAATTTCGCTATAAAAGACAATGGAGACGGATAAATTGGTTTATAATGATCTTGACTATTTTCAGTGAGTGACATCTTCAAAACATATTCAACATCCACATTTAAAATACTAGAAACCAGTTAAAGACTAAGAATTGTGCCTATACGTACCAGACTCCTTGACAAAATTCCCAAATAGCTTATCATCAATAAAAGTCATGTGTTCTTAACAAAGGATATGTGCCACACATTAGGATAAAACTAAAAAATGAGTTACATCTTCAGAACATGTTCAACATCCATATTTAAAATACTAGAAACCAGTCAACGACTAAGAATTGTGCCTACACGTACCAAACTCCTTGACAAAATTCCCAAATAGCATATCATCAATGAAAGTCATATGTTCTTACCTGAGAATATGTGCCCACATAACTAGGATAAAACTAAAAAATGAAAGTTGATCCAACATTTAAACAATTGACACTCGAATATTCAAAGAATGGCACCCCACCTAGACAATTCCCATGCAATCCAAGTTATTTAATCACTAGTTCAGTTATTGGCTCAGTAAGTATGTCCATCTCTTAAGCAATAACATAATAAACATTTCTCAATTTGAAGAACATTACCTCCATATTTACCCTAAAGGATTCCTGTAAAATTCTTTTACCCGATGAGAGATCATATTCATAGCAATAAGAGATCAGTAAAGTATTATAGCAATCCCAACACGCACAATGTATTTAGCTATAAACCCAACTATGAATATGATCGCTATACTATACCTCACTTCTCACTCACCCAACAGCAAGCCACCAAATCACTTCAACAGTCACCCATTACAATGAACTTGGGAGATTTCCTGGTCAACTAAAAACCAAGTAGAACAAGTATCAATCACATGTTAACCAAGTCACCAATGTCACATCACAGTAGAATCTTACAATTTCTTCAATCTGGTTAAAAGTTGGCTTGAGATCTTTCAGAATCTGTAGCTTGCTTAAAACAAGATATGGCCTATAATCCAATATCAATATCAACATCAAATACTTTAACAAGTTCAAATAAATTGGTTGGATATAACCATAAAACTTGGTCATGAAAGTTGATGCCAGTTGTGTTTTCAATCACAAGAACATTTCAAGGCAATAAGTTAAAGGAAAGAAATGTAAAATTTGTGGTCAAGACTTGTGATGCAAAAGGCCATAACCCAATAATTTGACAGAGATAGATAGCAATTTATCCCCTCATGGGGCATTTCATCTTAAGATTCAACATATCATAACAAACAACTAGAAAGTTGGAATGATAAGATTATGATTGAGAAAAAAAATCAAAATGGTTACCTGACTCTTTGTCAGGAGTCTTTTTAGTCCTAGAGTTTACAAATGTGCCAATTCAGTCCCCATACCCATTTAAAGAGCATTAATAGCCCTCCTTGGGGGTCCCCATTTCAATTCATATTAAAATAGTCTGAGGACTAATTTGACATTTATATGAACTCTGTGACTAAAATGACCCCATATAATAGTCAAGGGACTACTTTGGCACTTTACTCAATTAAGATTGGACTTAGTGTGGTTGATCCAATTAATAATAATTTCTACCTATTCTATCGAAAATAAAACAAAAAACATAATTAAGATGTCGCACTTAGCACAAAAAGCTAGTCATGTTTGAAAGTATTGTATCCCAAGTCAAGTAAACAAAAAATGATTGCATAGTTTTAGATAAAACTATGGTAAAAAAAATTATAGAACATGCCTTTAGATTGCAAAAGCTTAGATCATGCAATTACTTAATGCTAGTAGGCAGACCTTCAAGTTTTCTCCAAATGATTCCAAAGCAAATTGTCACCTCAATTAGAAAATTTACACAAGATAGCTTGAAGTAGACACATAAACTTTAACACAATATTTGATAAATTACCCAAATATGATATCCAAAATCTTTTATTTTTTATTTTTATTTATTTATTTTTCTTTTGAGCAACCAACGGGTCAATTGTTATGGCGGATAAATAAAAAATACATGATGGCTAAAGTAACTCCAAAGCAATGTGGTTCCATCATAGTCCTTTTCTCATTCATAAAAGCACCACTTTGCAGTTCTAGTTGAATTACATATCTTACTTTTACATTTCTTCCCATCAATGTGATTTAGTTAATTTATTTATTTTTCTTTTATTTTTATTTTAATTTATTTATTTTTCTTTTGAGGCAACCAACGGTTCAATTGTTATGGCGGATAAATAAAATATACATGATGGCTAAAGTAACTCCAAAGCAATGTGGTCCCATCATAGTCCTTTTCTCATTCATAAAAGCACCACTTTGCAGTTCTCGTTGAATTACTTATCTTACTTTTGCATTTCTTCCCATCAATGTGATTTAGTTAACTGAAATTAACAATAATCGCAACACTATCAAAATCTTCAGACAAAGGATTCAAGAAGTTAATGCCAAATACTTTTGAAGACAGTGAACAAAAACATCATCATCATAATACAAAATTAGAATTTCAAGTTTAGGATGCCATTACACTCTTCTAAATGCAAAAATCTCAACTTTTATCAAATAAAAAATTAATATAGGTATCAAAAGCTTAGTAAAGCAGCCAATTTAACAAACATACAAGACATATATACTTAATATGACATGGAGGTTCACTTTGTATGAAAAGGAAGGCTACTCTCCTCCTACTTTTATAGCATTCTGTTAAAAATAGAAATGGCCAAATTTCATTCCGTGCTTTGCTGCTGCAACTAATAGTCAACATGTATCTAGCTCCACTGCAGGGACAAAACTCCTTGCTAGCCTTCACTTTTTGGTCAACGTCCTTCTCCCCAAATCTCCATATCATCAAGCTCAATCAATCACAGATAAGTTCTGAAGCTTTACATACTAAATTTTCAACAGAATATAGACAGCCACAATCTAATTCAAGATTTTCAAAGGTGTTATTGGCAACAAACAGTACCGCCATCAGATTGAGAACGGATTTTACATTGAGATTTGTTTGATTTGGCAGCATCCTTCTTTTGTTATTTATTAAGGATTTCATGGCTTCTATAAGCACAAATTCAAAAAAGAGATTGTAGATGAAAATTTCATTTCAATACTATGCAATGTGAAGACCAATACATAATCTTTGTTTGAAACGTGAATGGTATAACTCCAACAGATCAATTGTCTGTTCTGAGTGCATAGCTCATCCATTTTGCATAAACCAAGTGTCAATCTCAACATATAATAGTATCAAATATAAAATATTAGCTGGCACATTGCTTCAAAGCATATCTAAAGACCTGTTTCCATGAAATGTATTTCATCATATGGACAATATATGTACCAATCATGATTATGAAATTTTCCTATAGCAATAAAGAAGAGAATGAGAAATCTGTAATATCATCCTTTTCAGGTGATGACATTTAATTAGATAAAAGACCCATGAGAGCCTCACCCTTAACCCAATAAGTACCATAGTAGCCATATCTTACAAAATGTGTGCAAAGGCAATTAGGAATAGCACTCGAAAAGAGAAATTTACCATAGTAGCCAAGAAGGTGAGGATTTAATCGTGGAAAGTAGGTTGGTGTGGATCCAGAGATAAAACAAAGTGAGAAAAAGCAACGGAACTGATCGTGAAGCTGACTTACCTTGAAGATTATTGATGCTAGCGGTTTGTAAAAAAGGACAATCATGTTTTATGTTTTATAGATCAATACAATTTCACCAAAAATAAAATCTTCATGTACAGACATAGCACCCAATTCTTATGTTTTTACAAATCAAACACCTAAACTTTACCCTTCACATTTATACCACCAAAGTCTTTCATATCCCATAAAAAATACCACCATTTTAACTTTCTAAAAGTGAAATATACCTTTTCGTCCGTAGACAAGGTAGCATATAGAGATGTAAATAGATAAGAATTGAGTGGTATTTATGTAAAACTTTCAAAATTTAAGAATAAAATTTTAAAAATCAAATCCCTTTACAACAAAGCATTCCATCATCCAAAATTCTTCCAGTTAAATCACCACAAGGAGGATAGTGCCTAAATGCCTCTTTCATAGATAAGTTGGCGGCCTAAACCAAGAAGTTCACAGGAATTTGCTGAGTGTGGCACAAAAAGGTACAGTTTAATACTTTCAGAAAATCAACTTGATACTGCAAATTTAGTTTCAGCTATTGAGGTTGATGATAAAGATGAGAAGCAAAATAATGATTTGTGTGAATGCCAGATCAAGAATGGTATTTCAATGGTTTAGCAATGCCATAATCAAAGTTTTAAAAATTATATCAGGAATCAAGGCAATTACCTCAATTGAATCAAATTGTAAGTTTCGAATCATATCCAAGCATAAGTTTCGAATTAAAGACGCAAAAAGTCATAAAATTATAATAAGAAAGCACACAAAGTTCAAAAAATCAAATGGAAGTTCCAAATTTAGAAAATAAAAAAATTAAACTAGGATAGAGGTAGCTTTTAAATGAAGTGATTAAAGCCCTGGGTCTCATTATCATCATTAATAGTGTGATCATCTAAGGAAACATTGTGACATTTAATAGACCTATCTTACTCCCCATCACTCTCTTGTTAGCCATCCCACTCATTCTTTTCTCATCTAACATTATCACTTTCTTCTTTCACGCATTAGGATTATCATAATAAGTAGTAAACTCATAATAAAATAAATTAAATAAAAATTTACTTAATGTGATCACACATTCTTATGAGTTTGAGAAAGAAGATCAATTCGTGTTTTAACACCTTCTATGATAATTTTGCTATAAAAAATACATTTGAAAAACATGTAACCCTGTGTCGCTTTCTTTGCATCCACTTCAATTTGAGTCTCATAAAATTAATGTATTTTCCCTTAACATCAAATTTCAAATTTGAAATAGTAGTCCTACAATTGTAGCCCTTTCTCGCTTTCTTTGCATCCACTTCAATTTGAGTCTCATACAAGTAATATCTTTTCCCTTGACACCAAATTTCAAACTTAAATAGATGTCCTACAACTGTGGTGAATCATTAAACAAAACAACCAAATTCCAGTCATCAAAATAAGGGTTAAAAAAAATAAATTTGTTCAAGTATGAAAATAGACTTAATTCAACGAACTAAGAAGAAAAAAAATCACAAAGAAATAAGAAAATAAAGGGGTAATTGAAGCCTAATCTTTAAATAAAAAAGAAATGAAACTTAAAAAAGGAAAAGATAAAAAAATGCCACAGCTTTGAAATAAAACTAACTTCAAAAAGAAGGAAATAAGGAAAGGGAAAGATGAAAGAACTAAAGATCAAAAGGACTCATCTCAAGGAAATTTGATCAAGTGATTGATAGCAGAAGCTTAAACTTACGGGTGTGGCTAGCAGTAGAAGCTCCCACAAAGAAAAGAATAAGTAAGATTTTATTTTAATTTTTACCAGCTTTTTGAGCTAAAATATGCTTGTTTGAAAGCGCAAAAATTCATACAAAAAATTTACACACACACACACCTAAAATTTACAGATAGACAGGTTGAATATTTTCCGTTCTATTGTTCGAACTGTCGTATGCTTGGATACTCCAGCTCTCAATGTCACCATCTACACCCCCAACTCAGACCAAAAAAACAAACTGCTCCGCTAGAGATTGTGATTCCATCTCCTTCTCATTAGCTACCAGTGTTTGACACTATTGATCATCAGAAGAATATCCAAGATGACGTCACTATCTGTGTAGGCAATATGACAACTATTCAATCCCCAATTGTAGCTCTCTCATCTTTAAAACCTCCTATCGTGGGGGAGAGGGAGTTTCTTCATACCCTGTCTACCCTAGAACCTATCACTGATAATACAGGTGGAAATACTTCTACTGTTTCACTACCGCCTCATCAGGTCCAGAAATATGTTAATATTACTCAGACCCATGGAGATCAAGACGTCCAACGACCTACGCCTGTCTGACCACATTTGGAATCTACTGATCAGATAAGTCAATCATCGAATGAGGAATAGCAGGTCTACACATCCAGGAGGAAGAAGAAGAATGACGATCTACTTGAGCTCAAGAATCTGATGGATGATACTTTGGTTACTACAGGCAATGGTACTCACCTTACTAATTTGTTAGCCGGCTCACTTCCGAGAACTAGAGGCAGGAGGACTAAAGTGGGACGTCCCTAAGACGTTTTGTGTCCTTTTGTGGCTTTTTGGTTTTTTACATTTATAAATCTTTGTTTTATCTGAGTTTTGTGTGTGTTGTATTGTATGAGTTGGGTTTTCTTTTAGGCCATCTCATACAACATCTTTGTATCTTTTCCGTATTAATATATTTTCCCTCGGGCTTTTTCTAATATATATATTTATATATATATATAAAGAGACTACTAGATGGCCATATAATTCTGATTTGGCATTTCAAAATATTACATAGGAGTGCATTCAGTCAGGGGCATTAAAAGCTGTTCATTATGTCATCACATACCAAAGGTACTAAGATGAATATCTAGAATGAGAAATTTGCTTCATAAATTTGTATGCCCTTTTAACTTTAGTCAGGCATTGACAGACAAACTTAAAACAGCCAACATCAGCATAAGATTCCATGGTTAAATCCAATGTGATTTTAGAAACTCTGAAGTCAAAACACTATGAGTATAGAATCCTTGGACCTTTGCAATTTGGGAAATAAATGAAGATGATTGTCATCATAAACTATTGATAAATTATCATAAAATGATGCTTCTAAGATTTCGTAAATATAAGCTACAAAACATCTTTTTAATAATTTAAGGCTTTAATATGTCACATGTCACTCCATGTAATGAAAGAAAACTAAATCTGTATGGTATCAACATTAAGCATTAAATTATTTGAAGGATAATTTGTGGACAAACATAAAAATCTACAAAAGATAAAACATATATCACTAATTATATATATCTATATATCACTAGTTGTACACACTTGAAAAAGAAGACTAGTTTATTTCTTCATGCTTCCAATAAAAAAAATGGCAAGCAAATTCCTAACAAAAAACATTTAACCTTTAGTTTTTAAGAAGAAAGGTTCTAAAAGATAAGACCAAAACATGAACTGTTTTCCTTTCCCAAAGAAACAAATATTTTAGAAACAACAAACTGGCATACCTAGTGCATGAGACTTTCTGCCAAAGTGTTATTAAAAAAGGGTTTCAAGCACTCATTATCACACTACATTATGAAAGGTTGCTTCAAATATTCAAACCAATGCCATCTAAAAAAGGCAACCTAAACAATGTTAACAAACGGCCTATTTTGTCTTAATGAATGTAACTAAATAAAAAATGTATGCACTAGTTAAACTATAAAAAATAATGGAACGTTCTACATAAAAAACTATAATTGAGTGCAAAAAACATAATAGTAATTGAAATTGTTTAATAAATATGACCTTACAGAAACTAATTAGAATCCGTGGATAAAAAGCAAATCATTCACAGCTATTTATTCATAAAATAATTGGAAAAACATAAAAATTCCTTGCATATGCACAAGCCATAATATATTAGAAAAATATAACAATAATAAAATTTTATACCATTGATATGCAGCAAAAAACTCAAATCAATTAAATAAGTCTGCATTTTGAAATATCTAAGTATCCAATTATTTGGGCTAGATAATCCCAATCATACCAAGAATACATGGATCTGAGTCTAATTGGGCTTAATCAAATACTCAAAAGTATAATAATAAATTTCTGAAGTCCATATGGTTGTTCAAACATCCCCAACTATGCATTCTTATAGTCGAAACGAGATCATGTAGGCTTTTTTAAGTGAATTTATAGTTTAAATAGTACACTTTGACAAGATAAACCCGATAATACTAATGAAAGCTTGCATCTAAGGGTCCGTTTGGGGCCGCATTTTTCGCCCGGCGCGGCCCCAAACCGCGAAGCTGAGTTCGAATTTACTGTTTGGATATAGCATTCGCAGCTGCCGACCGCTAAAATAGGCGAAACGCGGGCCGCGGGATCAACCCCGCGGCCCGCGTTGCCGAGCGATTTTCCTCCTTTGCCCCGGCACTCCCCAGTCTCGGGATCGAGCCTTGCTGCCCCAGCGATCGAACCTTGAACTTTTCCATGGCTGGCAGGTTTGTTGGCCCAACATGGATAAGATCATCAACAGTTGCTCTAATTACCTGCAAGATCAATATAGATGACAGAGGGGCAAGAAGGAGGAGCTCGAATGGCTGCGAGAAAACCACCCTAAGGTTCAAGCTGTCATCTCTGCTTCCACCCAAGCACAGATCAGAGATTGAAAACCAGCACTCAACAGCTAGATATGATAGCTAAGAGATGCCATCGATGAGGAAGATGATGTTCTTGATGACTTTGAGTACGTGAAGCTTGAAGAACAGCTTACCAAAAACAAGAAGCAATGCGTTCCAACATGAGCTCTTCAAAGAAAATTGGCAAACGTGCTCTCATGATGGATCCCAATTTGAAGAGACTGGAGAAAATTGTGAAGAAACTTGATAATGTTTTAGCTGAGGTCAGCACTTTCCTTCGTCTCATCGAAAACGCAAAGCAGGAGCAACAGGAGCTGGAGCTTCAGTTGTGCAAAGATCGTGAAACATGATGCTTGCCTAAAAATGATCTCATCGGTTGAGGTGAGGAGAAGGATTTTGTGGCGTATTCCCACAAGATCATCAGTTTGATAAAGACAATTTAGTCCGGATGTGGACTGCATTGGGTTTCATTCAGTAATCTTATATTGAAGGACAGACTTTGGAAGATATTGGAGGAAGGTATTTTGATGTTTTGGTCAGAAAACCTTTCTTTGATGAGTTTCAATATTATGAGACAATACATTATAAGATGCATGATTTATTACATGAATTGGCACAACCTATTTCTTCAGAGGAATGTTTCGGATTTGTGGGAGATAAAGTTTTATCTTTTAAATTTCCTAAAAATGTTCCACACTTATTTGTTAAAACTGAAAATCCAGAAGTGTTGAAAATGATCAAAGATGTTAAAAATCTACATTCTCTTTTTCTTACCAGTGAAAGACATGGTCAATGTTTTACTGAAATAATTACTGAAATTTTTGAGCATCGAGAAGGATTCGTTTGTTGTTCATATGATCTTCACGTCAGGAAAAGATTTCTGAGGCTATTAAAAATTTGAGACATCTTCCATATTTGAATCTTGTTGTACGTCTCACTCATATGCCAAGATCTCTAAGCAATCTTTATCATTTGCAGTTCATAATCTATAACAAGTTATTTTGGGAATTCTGCTCTAATGATTTCTTGCCTGGCAATGCAAGTGATCTTTCTAATCTGCGTTACTTGGAATTGCTCAAGAATGTATTTTCTAGTGTACCTGGAATTGGGAAATTAAGGTCACTTCAAGAACTAAATGAGTTTAATGTTAAAAATGAGAATGGTTATAGAATTGGGGAGTTGGTACAAACGAGCGAGTTGCGCAAATTAAAAATACATTTTATGGAAAAGGTGAAGGATGCTAGCGAGGCTTGTATTGCAAAATTATTTGAAAAGAGAAAACTCACGGATTTATCTTTGACATGGGGTGAAATGTTAGTAAATACTAACTTAGATGTGAATGTGCTTGAAAATCTTAAACCATACAAAAATCTGAAGAGATTGTCCATAGTTTCATACAAAAAAAAGTAGTTGAGCTCAGTTTGTGCATAAAAAGATTTTGCAGATTAGTTCATCCTCTTTTATGTTCTCCTAAATTAAGATATTCTATTTCAGTATGGGGGAATTATATAAAGTTAATCTTTTGTGATCTCTGGAACAGGTTTTAGATAATCTTTGGTAATCGAAGATTGCTTTGCCTTTCAATGAATTACTGTTGGTATATATTGACAAGCAGTATGTAATACTCTTAACCAAGTTTTGTTCTTTTCATAATCATCCACAACATGAATGTTTGTTATTAGTATTTCAAATTTTGTTTTGTCTGCTTGCAAGTATAATGCAGACCCAACGGTGTGAGAAAAATGAGTTAGAAGCTTTAATATGCTTTCAAATGTCATTTTATGATTGCTTGAATTGTTGAGAATATGTTCGAGGCAGTAAATTGTATTATGTATAAGAATTGTGTGTTATGTATGTAAATGCACATTTTATTGGCTTATTTAAAATGAAGTAATCATCATTCGCATGAAGACGAACGGGTTATTGTATAGTTTAGAGAATTAAACAAGTTTAAGAGTGTTAATTTTATTCTCACTTATTTTGATTCTGAAAATATAGTTATATTGAATTTCTACTTCATAATTATTATATAAATTCATCATTATTTTGAATTTATGCTTCAGAATTATTAAATAAAAATTTTTCACAGTTCTGCTATAAAGAAATTTACTAAACAAGGGCAGAACGGTCAATTTTCCAGAAACAGTTGTCTCACTGCTGTTTTCACGCAGCTGTAACAAACATACAGTTAGCTTCCTGGGGCAGCACAACTGCAGCTGAAAAGCTAAGCCAAATAAAGCCTAAGTTAAATTCACCTAAATTAAGTGCTCATAAGAATAATTGAACCCATCAATAAATTTGTAAACACAATCAAGAAAGGATTTTTAATAGACAACCTATTGGATTCAAAGAGAAACCAAGAGCTCTGCCCGCCATTGGTCTACTTTCAGTCATCACAATCACCTGTCATCCAAAACTTACCAATGATCAAAGTAAGATGACCAGCAAATGCTAGCATCTAAGTCGTGTCTTAAGAACTACCCACCTCTTATCAAGCGAACAACTGAAACAGTCATCACAATCACTCACCTTCAAATGCTCCCCGATGAGTACAAAGTACTAAAACTTCTCAACAACTAATGCCTTTCAACAACTAAATTTCAATACTCTTATTTTTTATCAAGTCTCTTCTCCTGCCAATAGAATGACAAAACCGACCAATCTAAATCCTACAACTCCCAAAATCCACTGTCAAATATTGTAAGATAATCATAACAAGTTGACAATTCTACACCTCATAGCACCTAATTATAGCACAGAAGATATCTTAGTTAGTTCATGTTTATTATGATATTAATATATTCTACAGTTAAAAGATCATAACAAGTTGACAATACTACACCTCATAGCACCTAATTATAGCACAGAAGATATCTTAGTTAGTTCATGTTTATTATGATATTAATATATTCTACAGTTAAAAGAAAAAGTGTCAGTTGTAATATTTAACTCATTTACAGAATTATTTAAATTGTGCTATGCCTCTTGAATTTTTCACCATGTATAAGAAGAGATTTTACGACAGAATTTGATTCCCTTCTTCAAGGTCAAAATGGAATAAAACATTATACATAAAAAGTAGAGAAAGAATTATCTAAGAAAGAAACAAATCAAGAAAATTTTCTTTAATTCTAGAATATTAAATTAACTACACATAAAAAACAAAACTATTTTCCATAAATTGTTGGGTTATTAAAGATGAAAAATAGCTGGCCACAAATTAAAAATTATTTCTAACATTCTCACTTAACCTTTATTACATATGTTAATCATTCAGCTTATTTATTAGATTATCAAAACCTCTTAAAGCCCTAGTGAGGATATCTACAATTTGAGAGTTTGTTGGAGCACAAAATAGAAGGACTAAAAAAATTTCAATTTATTTCTAACATAAAATGCTAGTCCATTTTAATGTTTAGCTCTATCAAGATAAATAGATTTTTTTCAAAATACAAACGGAAATAAAGATATCACATTACATTTTTAGGAAAAAAAATCCTTGTTTGTTTAGTTCTATCATACATTCAACTTCAGTAGAATTATTTGAAAACACTTGCTATTTTTTTCTATATGCGCCTAGGTTTCCCCCATAAGAACAATAGCCAATGATGGATCTTGGATCAGATGCAGCTACAGCCTAATTAGCATATGTGAAAATTTTTAACTTTCATGTTAGATGACTTTATATATAGCAAGCCTCTTCCTAATTTCATCTTGAGCAACCTTAAAAAGCGTTTACTAAATTCAATGTGATTTTCAATAGGGTTTTATGCATTGGCTTACAATACTAATATGGAATCCAATATCATGAAGAGTGAGGAGTAAAAGAGTTTTACCCATAAGACGTTAATTCCTACTTTTATTAATAGAAGTGCTATCAGTAGTGAACCATTTTTTTCAGCCAATTAAAGTTTTGGGTTATTACATCCAAGCAATCCTATTTCTTTAAGTAAATCAAGAATATACTTCCTGGTAGAAAAACTAATACCTTATTTTGATCATGACACTTTCACACCAAGAAACTATTTTAAATTCACAAGTCTTTTATCTAAAATTATCTTGCCAATATATCTAGTTAGCTCTTCCTCAAAGTCACTTGACAGTGTAATAATATCTACATACACAATCAGAATTGCTTTTTAACATTGGGTGAGCTCATTATAGAGAATGTGAAAAACTTGGTACTAAGTGCATCGACATTTATCAATGATTTAGCAAACCTTTTGAACCAGGCAAAGGGGGTTATTTGAGACCATATAGAATTTCTTTAAATTTGCATATCATATTGGTGTTTATTTGAATTTACCATCCATGTGAGACGTACACATATAATTTCTCCCCAAGGCCCCCAAAAGCAAAAGCATTCTTATAGTCAAATTATTGAGAAGGCCAATTCAAACTTGTCACCAAAAGGAATAAAACTCAAATTGTGTTGATTTCGATAAAAGAAAAGAAAGTTTCTTAATAATCAATACCATATGATTGGGTGTAACTCCCTACAACAAATCGAGCTTTAAATTTATTGGCACTACCATATATTTTATATTTATTCATGAAAATTCATTTGCATCTAACAGAATATTTCTGTTATGAAACTTCACCAACTACTAGCACACCATTCTTTCCAAGATTTCAATCTCTTCCGGTACCACTTTCTTTTACTCAGGAAATGAGAATTTAATGAGAATTATTTAGAACCTAAATTTAATCAAGAAAAGTGAAAATAAAAGCACAAAATACAAATAAAAGCTCTTTATAAGTTAAGAAATCCTAAACTGGTGTTTAGTGCATTTTATTGAGGCAATAGCACATTAGAGATTAATATCATACTTGTAAATAATAATTGGAGTACCATAGCGCATATAAATGACACAAACTATTAAAAAATTATCAATAACTAATAATTATAGAGGCAATTAAAAATAATAATGTGTACATTAGGAATTGCAAAACAAAATTCAGAAGACTAATTTTTTATTAAATAGAAAATTTTAGAATGCAATATGAAAATAGTAATACAAGGAACTTCACCGAAATTTTTTGGCAAACAATAATAGAATTTGAGATAATTAAATAGCAAATGTAATAAAGGCAAAACGATTATATTCGTTGAAGCCTTTTCAAGCCCTTCTACTTGGTCATTTGGTGTGAGCGAGAGTAACTTTGGCATGAGACTTTCTTAATGCTCTCAAGCTCAAGGTGAACAGAGGCAAGAGAGACGTTTGGTGCTTCGATATTGAATCAAAGAGAGACAAAGCCCACAAAGATGTGAGAAAAAAAAAACATTCAATGCCCTAGCATCAAAGCTGAGGAAAAAAGTCAAGAGAAGCAAAACCTAGAGAGGCTCATGAGACGAACGTGTTTTGCATGAGTACGAGCTACCCAAATAAACTATAATAAACTTTAAATAAAATGAAAATAATAAATATATAATAAAGAATATAAATATTAATTTTAAAGTGTACCCTAATTTATAAAGTTTTTTAAATAGCATGAATATGAGGGCTTTGTGATATCCACTATTGCCCATTCATGGCACAAATAACGAGTGACAATTCACCCAAGTGTTGTAGCAGGCAAACAGTGAAGGTGGGTGTGTTGCCTTGCATTGAGCTATGCACCATTGTGCATGATACTTTTTGTTGCTAACATATATGATTAATATCCTCATCTATGAATTTATTCTCACGAGTTTGTGATTCATTGTACCTGGAAACATGTTTGGGTTTATGGGTGTGTTGCAAATAAACCAATTGATTCCTTAGTTTTTTTTTCTTTTCCTTCCGAGTAAAGATACAAAGCTCCATAGATAAAGATTTGGTGCATTGACAAGGTCATGAAGGAGTTAGAAGATTTAGAGAGGCATCAATAGGTTAAATATACTGAGAAGATGATGAGTTTGCAATTCAAGGTTTCAATAATTTCAAAGTAAACTCAATAAGAAATGTTAAATGTTCTTGGATCAGATTAAATAAGCTTTAACATTTAAATTCTTGTTCTTGAATGAAAACTCCCTCTATATTGCAGACTTATAGTAAGATTGGTGTTCAAAAAAGATTGCAAAATGTAATTGTCAATTTTTCTAGTGATAAAAAATTGGCATTTGTATCTTTCTTTTATTCAAGATATATTCAATAAAAATGCTCTTATGAGAAGTGAAAGAATGGTAAAAAAAAAGTTTTTGTAGAAATAAAAAAATTATTGTGATCTTAGGAAATGAATAAAAAAATGTTTTGAAGCGGGCTTTTAGTTTTAAGTACTACTAAGGACATTCTATTAATATGTAACTATTAGACAACAACAACAATAACAAGTCTTTATCCAACTAAGTGGAGCTTGCTACATAATCCTATTTTTCCATTTGTTCCATCGAGTGTCGTATTTTAATTTAATTATAACAAATTAAGATCATTTTTATACAATAGGCACAAGTTTTTTTAAATCTACCTCTACCTTTCTTAACATAAGTCGAATCTAAAACATCTACTCGCCTAACCTGATCATCATATGCTCGACGTTTAATGTGAACAGACCATCTTAGACGACTCTCTTTTATCTTGTTTATCACTTTAACTACACCAACCCTTTCACGGAATACATTTGTTTCATATTTTGTATCTAAGTGTCAAGTCACTCATCCATCTAAGCATTCTCATATCAGCATCACTTAACTTAGGGTCTGTTTGGGGCAGCTACAGCTTATCCAAATAATCAGTTTATCTAGATAAGTTGTTGATCAGCAGCTTATCCTGGCTGGCAGTTTGGGACAGCTGATTTGCAGTTGTTTGTGGATAAATGATCATTATACCCCTGTTAATTAATAATGTTTGCAACAGAACTGTCTCGGCAATATATTCGATACTGCAGAATCAGAAAAATATATTTCTATTTTTAAGAGTGTAGCTATGTTTTGAATCTTCTTAT
>JXCR01090279.1:6126-40071 GCA_002079205.1 Phalaenopsis hybrid cultivar
ATATATATATATATATATATATATATATACACCTTTCTTTTGCTTCCTTTTGGGACTCTTTTAACAGTTTATGGTTTAATAGAATACTATCAGATGCTACTTATTAAGTGCATCTAGGTAGGTCTGATATATACAAGTATACCACCAAAAATACAACACCACAAAAAAAGGATCTCCAAAAAAAATACAAGTATACCTAAAAAAAAAGCAAAAGACTCCCAAATTGTATACAAAATTATTTATAAAGCATTATTTGGTGCATACCATCAAGGAAGGATTCCAGTAGTTTGGCATCCGAGCAATGAGCCATGACAGCCAATATCTCACAACAACAGCCTCCATATTAAACATTACCAAGAGTAGAAAATCTCTATTAATCCACAAAAATATGAAAGGAAAAAATATGAAAAAACTAGCAGTATCTTGATCAACATTAATAGGTAAGTAAAGAATCCCTACATAAGATTAATTAGTGTTACAACATAAGCCTCGAACCATAAACCCGCCATCACTAAAACTTTAACCTGAAATAAGGACGTAGCAGAAATAAACCAAAGCCAAACAGATGAACATACAAAAAAGATATCTTTTGATATAAGGAACATCCAAAAGATTTCCATTAATAAGTTTATTGAGATAATGGGGAAGGTTTCACTCCCATGAAAATCCTAGTTGAACGACATTTTGTCAGCCAATCTACTAGAGTGTTGTCGTCTTTGTATATGAAACTCATTTGAACCATGAGATGATTTTTAGAAATAATGTTCCCAATTCTATTTAAAATTCAAAGTGGGTTCCAGAAAGGCTTAGATACCTTAGTTAACTGTTCAAAAAGAATGGTGGAATGAGTTTCTATTATTAAGAGTGTTAACTGAAATATAACAACAATTTGTAAAATAAGCAAAATTGCCCAACACTCAGCCTCAATGGGACAGGAAGCATTAACAGGTGAGGCAAAGTGACAAAGAGAATGGCCCAAATAATCTCTAAAGATTTTTTGAGAACCAGAAGCATTAATAACTTAACTACCATCAACATTAACTTAAACCCAACCAAAGGAAGGGGGCTGCCACAAAGTCAAGGTTGGCCTCCTGCCCTTCTCTTGTATAGGGATAGTTGTATCTAACTTTAAACTTCATGCAATCTTTAGCATAATGTACAAGTATATAAGAAAGAGTAGGAGAGTGATTAGGAGGAGAGCAGTCATATCTAACACTATTTCTAGCATAACAGAGAAATCACAACATAACTAAAGGAAAGTAATTAAGTATTTTATCAATAAGATTAGCAGCTTTCCAAATGAATAAGAAATCCTCCATATTAAACCTCTGAGGCCATTTAACCCTAAATTGCCTGCAAATTATAATCCAGATTTCTCTAGAAAAAAAAAATCATAAAAAAGATGAGTGGTTGTTTCTTCAGCCCATTTACAGAGATATCATATAGAATCCATCCTCAACCCTTTCAACTTAAGTATATCATCTAGAGGTAACATAAATAAGAAACCCCTCCATAAAAAGAAAGAGATAGCAGGAGACATGAGAGCATGCCAGATCAAGTGCCTCCAGTTGCAATTGCTGGAGTTATGAAAATTAATACAAAGAAATTTAGTAATAAACACCTTTGAATTGAGTTTCCAAATAAAAGTATTTTTTTATTCTTTTGTATTGTGATTTTAGCGATTTGTGTTGCTTCGTAACCTGCCAAATACCTCAATTTATTTACATCTCATTCGCCATCAAGCCAACAGTCAGAGACCAACAAATTATTATCATGCTACTGACGGGGATAATCTTTAAAAGTCATCATACCCTAGTGATCATTCCAGAAAGAAACTTTATCCTCACCAATATCCTAATAGATAAATTTTCTAGCCAAAGATTTAGCTTTTAAAATAGCTCTCCATATTTTCAAATCAACAACCTTTTATATGACAGAGGAAGGTCGTGCCTGAGTGCAGTACTTCTAAATTTAGAATTTAGCCCATAATGAATCACTTGTTCTGAATTTAACCCACAACTAGCACATATTAATTTTAGCAAATTGATGTAGAGTTCTAAACCTAAGACCACCTCATGTTCTTAGCTTTCAGACTGTATTCCAACCTACCACAAATTTATTTGTACCTCCACCCGACCAGAGAATTTTGTAGAAAATTTTTTTCTAAACTTTCTTTTGTGCTCTTTCTGTAATTAAGAACTTTCATTGCATACAAAGGCATGCTATGTAGAGCACTTTTAAATAAAGTCACCATCATTTGAAAGGAACAAATTCCTCCAATAAACAATTTTTATTTAATTTTGTCTACCACATCATCCATTTGTTTAAGAGGGAGAGAGGCATAGTGAAAGCCATAATAGGAAGTAACCCAACTAGCTAAATTGTTATAAATATACTTAACAAAGAATAGTTTACGTTTGGCTTTATTGATATATAACCAGAAAAGCTTTGAAAAACATTAAGCAACAACATTAGAGCTTTGATAGAAGTTTTAGTACCATTAAAGAAGAGTATTGCATCATCTTCATATGTCATATCTCTAATAATGACCCGTGATTGTTTTCCTCACTTTCGGTTGAGGTCTTATTTTCTCCTTAGTAACTTAGGGTTTAGCCATAGGAATTTTTTCTTGATTATTCCTAAAGGATTAGGAAAGTAACCCTCATCATTAAAAACTCTGAACTCTTCTTTGCTCGATGGGGGAGCTCAAAGGGAGTCCCCATAGGACAGTTTGGCCTTAGGATGGACCTTGGACGGTGTGGCCTTGGTCAGTTTCACACACACACACACATGATACCTTTCCCCCTACTTACACTCATAACCTCTAGCATTAATCAAATATGCTTAGTTGGTCCCTTAAATTTTGGGAAACTCATATAGATGGTCCCTTAGGCCACTAGCCTTAGGCTAGGGTTTAGCTGATACCAGTACATGGAGGACCCAAAGTAGGAAATTCTATTGGTCCATGGCTCAAGTAGGGTGGTTGTGTGGTTGGCAACCCCAATCCTACTAAAATACCCAATTTATTATTTTTCTCCTAAATCTACCTCAATTTACCAAACTATCCTTGGAACCCCAATTTTCACCAACATCTTAAATTGCCCTTAAAGGTTCAACTACCGTAATTCACCTCCAATGTCCACTAATTTGATCTCAATTTTTTACAATTTCAATTATAAACACAAATTCATCATACCTAAAATTTATCAAAACTAAATCAAAGTTCAATTGGACACAATTTTAAACCTAAATTTATCAGAAGGAAGAGGAATTAGGGCTTGAAAAAGATCCTAAGGAAAACCTCAGTAACATCCCAAGCTATCCTATGGTTTGGCTTATGTTTCAAGAAGAAAAATTATTTAAATGTTATATCATGTCAATTTTATTAATTAGGGATTTCATTTGCATGACACAGTCATACAAATAGCTTGGAAGATGTGAAAATTTAGGTCGTGCTAAACAACAACCTCGGTGCCTAAGGCAAGCTATGGTTTAAATTGTATATCAAAGCTATATAAAGGTGATACACCTAAAAAATATAGTATTTTTATACACTTTTTTTGTACCTATTTGAAATATTGAGCTTTAATGAAAGGTATTTATGTGTTTTCTTCTAGTTACAATCAAATGGATGAAAAATGTTAAAAGGAGTGAAAAAGGGTCAAATTTGGAGCAAAAATGAAGAAATGTGCAAAAATAAACCGGGGCGCATATACGCTCAAAATTGGCGCCAAAGCGCTAGAGCATTCGCGGCTAAGCGCCACATACTTCACACTTAAGCGCTAAAGCTAGTTACTTGAAATATTAATTGGAGCAAAATTTTGAAGAGGTATTTGTAGCAATCCTTGATAAAAATGTGTGAAATAGCCCAAGGACACAAAAATTCAATCAATTGACTTTTGAGAGACAAATTTTAGAAGATTCATTGAATGGAGACACCTTTTTGAAGAGACACCAAGACACCCTTTAAATTTTTATAAGAAAAGACTTAGATTTTATAAAATAAGAGGCCAACAACCAACCACCAAAATTTACAACTGCCTCCACCAGCCACCTATACTTTATTCTATTTTATTTTGATTGTTAGTTTGTATTGTGATAGAAGGAAGAGAATTCAAAAGAACTTCAAGACATTTGGTGGAGAGAATTTGAGATCAGTTTTTATCTTTGTGACTACACTTGGTTTTAGTTTAGATTTCTTGTTTGTGCGCATGATTTCTACTTTTAAACTCATGTGTGGTTGTGTTTTCTCCATGGATTATGAGTTGTTTTCTTTATCTTTTTCCTTAAAATGATAAGTGATTAAATGTTTAAAGGAAGTTGTGTGAAGTATTATACTTCGATGTTGGAAGAAGTTGTGATAATTTAAGACCTTGCACTTCATTTACTTCTTGAATTGACCAATTAAGATGTTAAAACCTTTTGTCAGAACAAGTAAGATCTGAGATGGTATTATCTCAGTCAATAGATGGTTGGAATCACATATTGATTTTATGAAAGAGAATGTAGTTCATGAGGTTGAGTGCAAATAAATAGGGAAATATATTTTCAAGGGTGTAGAATTAGAAGGAATTTAGACGACAGGCTAAAGCCCCCAATTTGATTTATAGTTTTAGGTTTTTATAAGAGATGTTAGCCCAAAGGTGGAGGGGGAAGAGGGAACTCTAGAGTGAGAGCTAGTATCTTCCTTGCCTAGTCAATCTTTAAGACTATTCAAACTATAGATTAACCAATGTTCTTTATAACATCTCTATTAAGGGTAAAGAATCTTATTGCTCCTATTTGGCACAACACATTTAGCATACTTACACAACTGAATTTCTATGTTTATCACTGATCCATGACAAGGAAAAAGATATTTTACTTATATTATCTTCATCTTGCAAGTATTTTAGTTAAGTTAATTAGTTGCTTACTTTGTTTTCAATTATATTCCTATTATAGCATCTTAAGTTTGAGTAAGAATATATATTACTAAGTATTTTGTTATCTAAAACTAATCTTTCCTGTAGCTTTGATATTTGGGACTTAATCAGAAAGTTCTATATTACTTGATATTGATACGTATACATGCGTAATATCCCATATTGAAATATTATAAATATAATCGCATACATAACATTTTACATCTCTATATATAGAAAGTCAGGAATAAGTTTTTTAGGCCGTTGCCGAGAAAGGAGAAAAACATTAGTAATTTGCAAAAAAAAAATTCAAAAAAAAGTTTTTTTAAAACAAAATTTTTAGTAAGTCTTACTTAAATTTTAAGATTTATTTTAGAAATATTGTAGTGTCTTTTTTATATAAAGTTATTGTTTGTGTCTTTTTATTTTTCACTTTATTTTATTTTATTTTATATTATTGTTTTTATAGTAATGTATGTGTAGTTCAGGTTCAGCAGAACTTGTGCCTTACGATTCTGAATTAGAAAATAACTATTAAAAAAATTAAAAATTACTGAAAATTTTTAACAAATTACAAATCAAATTAATCAAAATGTTGAAGAGTTTAGACTTTTAAGAGATTACACAAACCCTACTCTGGATGAACATAATTGTAGTATTCAAAAACCCGTTGTAGTGGCTAATTCATTTGAACTTAAATCTGCTGTTATCTAAATGGTATCGAATAATCAGTTTGGGAGAGCACCAATTGAAGATCCAAATTTACAACTTACCAATTTTATAGAATTGTGTGCTAATTTCAAAATTATGGTGTATCAGATGATGTTATAAGACTTAGATTATTTCCTTTCTCATTGAGGAATAAGGTTAAGATATGGTTACATTTGTTATCACCTGGATCTATCAGAACTTGGAGTGATTTAGCACAAAAATTCCTTGTTAAATATTTTCTACCATCAAAGACTTTGAAGCTTAGAAATGATATTACATATTTTAGTCAGTTTGAAGGGGAATTTATTTATGAATCATTGAAGCAATTTAAATAACTCTTAAGAAAGTGACCACACCATGATATACCAAATTGGTTAATAATTTAAATATTTTACAACGGATTGGATGGATCTCTTAGATCTATTATCGATGTCATTGTTGGTGGTTCATTGATGCTAAAATCATTTAATGATGCTTATGCTTTAATAGAATAGATGGCTACCAATAATTTTCAATGGCTTTCTGAGAGGGTAAATCTTAACAAAGTAGCCAATGTTCATGAAACTTATGTTTTTGCCATGTTAGCAAATTAAGTTACTACAATTCAAGGAAGTTAAACAATTTGGAATGATTTTTTCTCAACCAATATCTATGATTGAAGAGAAATCATTATGCCAAATTGTAAATTCTCAAGCATCAATAAAAACTTTGAATGTCAAAAATAACCTAGGTTGGAAGAACCATATTCAAATTATTATAACCTAGGTTGGAAGAACCATCCCAATTTTAATTGGAATAATACTACGAGTGATAATAATTAGCAATGGGGGAACAATCAAGTAAACCCATTGGGAAACTGGAACAACCAAGGGAATAGTAATTATAGACCTACTTACTCTCCAGGTTTTAACAGAAATTCACAATTTAAGGAGAAGAAGTTGTCTATAGAAGAAGTGGTGTTACAAATGGGAAATCAGTTACAAGACAAGGAGCTACAATTAGAAATATTGAGAATCAACTTGGAAAAATAGCAAATTCATTAAGTAATAGATCCTATGGAGCACTTCCTAGAGAGCTACAATTAGAAATATTGAGAATCAATTTAGACAAATAACAAATTTATTAAGTAATAGATCCCAAGGAACACTTCCTAATAATATAAAATTAAAGCCAAAAGACATAAATAAAGAACAAGTAAAAGTCATTCAACTTACAAACGGAAGAGAATTGGAAGGTCGAGTTCAAAAAGAGACTAAAGTAGAGAGAGAAGAGATTGAAGAACCAAAAGAGGACGCTTTGAAAGGTTTAGAAAGACCTATTTCTCCACTTAAAGTTGATTTGGAAAGACCACCACCGTCATTTCCTTAGAGGCTTCGATAATAAAAGTTGGATAAGCAATTTTCAAAATTTCTATAAATTTTTAAAAAGATTACAATTAATATTTCATTTGCTAAAGCCTTAGAACAAATGCCAAGCTATGTGAAGTTTATGAATGATATTCTTAAAAAAAAAGAATTTTAAAGATAATGAGATTATTGCACCCAGTGAGGAAAGCAGTGCTATAATTCAAAATAAGCTTCCTGGGAAGCTTAAAGATCTTGGTAACTTTACAATTCCATGTGCAATAGGAGACAGATTATATGTGAAAGCTTTATGTGATTTAGGTGAAAGCATCAACCTTATGTTATTATCAATATTTGAAAGATTGGGATTAAGAGAAATAACCCCTACTACCGTAACTCTGTAGTTAGCAGATAGATCAATAACTTACCCTAAAGGAGTTATAGAAGATGTCCAAGTGAAAGTGGATCAATTTATCTTTCCTATTGAATTCATTGTGCTAGACATGGAGGAAGATAAAGAGATACCTATCATTTTGGGGAGACCTTAACTAGCCACTCGAAGTGCAATAATAGATGTGCAGAAAGAAGAATTAACTATCTGCATCGATGATCAAACAGTTACATTTAATATTTCTAAATCAATGAAGTACCCTGCAAAAGGTAAAGATGATGAATGTTATAAAATGGATGTGATAAGATATTTAAGTTAATGTCATTTCAAAAAAAATTATGAAGAGAAATCTGAGATTAAAGAGTTGGAAAATGGGCAAGAAAAGGAATTGGATAAATATGAAGTTTTATATAAGGAAGATTCAAATTATGTTCAAGAAAGTTTTGAAGTTTTGGATGCTACAGAAAAATATACATATTTCTATCCATTAATTGAAAAACCTCCCAAATTTAAGTTGAAGTTACTTCCTGAACATTTAAAGTGTGCCTTTTTAGGTGATTCCTCTACACTACTTATTATAATTTCCTCAAAATTAACTATAGAAGAAGAAGAGAGTTTGATGAAAATTTCAAAGAGCTATAAGAAAGTCTTTAGATGGACAATTGTTGATATAAAAGGAATCAGTCCTTCAATTTTTATGCATAAAATTCATATGGAAGAGAACTGCAAACCCAAGGCTGGTCCTCAAAGGAGATTGAATCCTATTATGAAAGAAGTTGTTAAGAAAAAGGTTCTAAAGTGGTTAGATGCTGAAATTATTTACCCTATTTTAGATAGTGCATGGGTTAGTCCAATTCACTGTGTTCCTAAGAAAGGAGGAGTGACTGTGACTTTGAATGAACATAATGAGTTAATACCAACAAGATAAGTTACAGGATGGAAAAAACTTCATTTAACGTATGTTTAAAATATCTATCAAAATTTCTTAAGCGTTGTGAAGAAATAAATTTAGTCCTTAATTGGGAAAAATGCCAATTTATGGTAGCAAGAGCAATAGTTTTTGGACATCAAATTTTAGAAGAAGGTATGGAAGTAGACTCTGCAAAAATTCAAGTGATCGTTAATTTACCTTAACCAATAAGTTTAAGGGAAATTAGAAGTTTCTTAGGACATGTTGGATTCTACAAGAGATATATTAAAGACTTTTCAAAACTTGCTAACCCTCTATGTTATTTACTTGAAAAAGATGTAATTTTTAATTTTGATGAAAAGTGCCTAAAAAACTTTGAATTATTAAAAAAAATTAGTCACTGCACTATTTTTTGTTGCACCATATTGGAAAAAACCTTTTGAATTAATGTGTGATGCTAAAGATTATGCTATTATAGTTGTTTTAGGATTAAAGCGTGATTTAAATTTATCAACTATGCTAGTAGAACTCTTAATGAAGCTCAAATTAATTATATACAAACTGAGAAAGAGTTATTAGCAGTAGTATATTTTTTGATAAATTTAGATCATACTTCATTGGAACTAAATGTATTGTGCATATAGATCATTTTGCTATTAAATATTTAATGAAAAAGAAGGAAGCAAAACCTAGATTGATACGATGGGTTCTTCTTATGCAAGAATTTGATTTTAAAATAGTAGATAGGAAGGGAGCTGAGCATCAAATTTTTTATCATATGTCCAGACCTAAATTAGAAAAACCACTCCAATTTGAAAAAGAGATTAATGAACACTTTCCAGATGAAAATTGTTCAATATTAATGAGTGGTGTGTTCCATGGTATTCATACATTGTGAACTTCATTGTTAGTGATATTATACCCTATGGAATGACATACCAACAGAAGAGGAATTTTTTATCTAAAGCTAAGACTTATTTTTGGGATGAACCATTTTTATATAAACAAGGAAAAGATCTTATTATTCAAAGATGTGTGCCTTCAGAAGAAACTTATGAAATTACCAAAAATGTCATAATTCTGATTTTGGGGGACTTTTTGGTGTAGATAAAACAATATACAAAATTTTACAATATGGATTTTATTGGCCTACAATCTTTAGAGATGTTAATGCTTATAATACAAAATTTTACAATCTGGATTTTATTGGCCTACAATTTTTAGAGATGTTAATGCTTATATCAAAACTTGTGTCGATGCTAACGAGTAGTTAAAATATTTAGGAGGAATGAGATGCCCCTTAATTATATGTTAGAAGTTGAGATATTTGATTTTTGGGCATTAGATTTCATGGGACCATTTATACTATCTTTCAAAAATTTATATATATTATTAGTAGTAGACTATATATCCAAATGCATAGAAGTTATTGCTTTACCTCAATGCGATGCTCGAAGTGTTGCAACATTTTTAAGAACGAATATATTTTGTAGATTTGGGATGCCAAGAGTGATCATAACTGACGGGGAAAGTCATTTCAGAAATGCAATGATGGAGAAGTTATTAAAGAAATATCATACTAACCATAGAATTACTACCGCTTATCATTCTCAGACAAGTGGTTTGGCTGAATTATCAAATAGTGAAATTAAAAGAATATTGAAAAAATTTGTAAATCCAACCAAAATGGATTGGTCGGCTAAACTTGACTATGTCTTTTGGGCTTATAGGGATGCATACAAAACTCCTATAGGAATGCCCCCATTCAGGCTAGTATTTAGGAAAACGTGTCACTTACCAGTTGAACTAGATCACAACGCATATTGGGAAATTAAGGAATTTAATTACAATTTGAAAGATGCTGGTGAAAAGAGATAAGGAATGAATCTTATGAAAGTGCTAAGATTTATAAAGAAAAGACGAAGATGTGGCATGATCGAAGGATTTTAACTAAAAATTTTCAGCCAGGGCAAAAATTTTTGCTTTATAATGCAAGGTTAAGATTATTTTTAGGCAAACTTAAGTCCAGGTGGATGGGGTCATTTCTTGTGATAAAAGTTTATCCTTTTGGAGCTGTGGACATTAAAGATCATCAAACTGATAAAATACTCGAAGTGAATGGTCATATGCTGAAATCCTAATTTTTAGGTGACCAACACAAATTAATGGTTTTCTGATGTTGGGTTAACCAAAATAAGCACTAGTTACGTCAGTCTAACAACATAAAAGCAAGCGCTCAGTGGGAGGCATAGTTATCTATATGTTTGTTTTTATTGTCATGTTATTTTGTGTGAATTAGAAAAGTTTGGTAGTAATTTGATTATATATTAAGTTAGTGATTATTTTAAGACCATAAAAGATGCCTTAGACATGTTAGAACTATTGTTTGGATGCTATGTTGTCCAGTGCTATATTGAGCACTGGCGCTTAAGTGTCAATATCCGGTGCTTTAGCACAATAGTTAAGAAAACATGTGTGCATTTCAATTTCTAGAACTTCTAACTGCAAATTAGTTGGCTTGAACATTTAACAGTAGTTCTAAGACGGGCCTAGGAGTTTTAGGAAGGGTTCAAAGCCTATAATTGAGGAGAAATCTCACCACACCTTCATTTTACCCTTAAATTCTAAGTGAAAAGAGAAAGTCTTGAAAAAAATGTCATCTTGAGAGAGTGATTTGAAGAAGAAGAAAGAAGAAATGAGAAAGAAGTTTATTAGCAGCTTAAGTGGAGGGAAGAGAGGCTCCAATGTCCAATGGTAGTGAACCAAGTCAAGTAGTTTTAAATTAGGGTTTTGACCATGGAGAACTCTCGATTTTGGAGTTTTCCAACCACTATGCTGGTCGGCCAAAGCTGAGCTAATGGCCAGGTGGTTCAGAGGAGCTAGAGGAGTTAATGGTGATGGGCTTGGGGCTTGGGGCTTGGGAAGGCTGGTGGCAAATCTTATTTTGATTTGATCAATTTTGGAAAGAAATCCCATAATTTTAGTTACCCTTGGTCCATGGCTCAATTAGGGGTCATTATATGAAGTTATTAGCATCTTAGGGGGTCCAAGCATGGCTGAAATGGTTAAGCAAGGGTTGAGTCCAATGGGTTAAGTTAATTTAGGTCATGATTTCAAATGTGGGGCTTTTAGCTAAAGTTCAGATTTAGGCTTGATTTAGTTTTAGAACTAAACTAATTTATGGCTCAATTTGGTCTAAGAACATGTCATGAGAAACTTAAGAAGTGAGTTTTGTGGGATTAGATTGATTGCAAGGTTCAATTTAGTGGAATTTGGCATATGGTCAATTTTGAGGCATTTGGGTTAGAATTGAGTTTTATTTGAGCTATGGTTTGGATTTGGGTCAACTGAAGGTTTAAATTAGTTAAAGTGATTGTGATGAAGAGTTTTGGATATCAATTGGGTGGAAATTGTGGAGTTATGGATTTTAATTTGGGGGATTTTGAATTTTGGGGCAAAATTGGGGGTTTGATATAGGTTGGATTTGGGTGAGATTTGAGGCTATCCCAAGGTAAATTGGAGGCTCAAATTGATTCAAGGGAGTGTCATGAAGAGTTTAGAATTCAAAATTAGGGAAGTTGATTTGGTTATGGGATTCAATTTGGGGAAATTTGAGTGTTTGGTCAAAATTGAGGATTTTGAGTGAGCTTGAATTTGGTTTGAAATTGAGTTCAATTGGGCTTCAATTTGGTTTCCATTTGGATTGGGCATGATGAATTTTGAATTAGAATTAAAATTGGGGAAGATTGAAGTGAAATTGGTGGAAATTGGGAGTGATTTGGGGTAATTGGGCCTTAAAGAGCAAAATTGGGATTTTGGTCAAAATTGGTCAAATTGGACTTCATGAGTGATCAAGATTGGTTTTGAAAGTATTTTAAATTATTTTTGGAGGTTTTAGAAAAATTTGGGCCTCCAAGGGCATTTTGTTAATTTTGGCAAAGTCTGGGGTATTTTGGGAATTTTGAAATTTATGGGATGTTTTGGGCAATTTGGGTGGTTTAAAAGAGTTTAAGATGATTTTTGGACAAAATTGTGTAGTTTGGGGAATTTTGGAAAGTTTAGGGTTTCTGGGGCAATTTGGTAATTTTCAAAAAGTTTGGGGGCAAAATACCAGAATTGGGTATTTGGGTAGAATGAATTCAGTTGAGGATGCTAGTCATAAAAAGTTCCCTTCTTTGAGTCGTGAGACCAAGGGAACTCCCACATAGATCCTCCATGTGTTGGTCTTAGCCAAACCCTAGCCTAAGGCAAATGGTTTAGGGGACCATCTGCATGAGTTTCCAAAAGAGTAAGGTATCAAGCTAGGCATGTTTGGTTAAGGGTTGAGGTTGTGAGTAAAGGTGAAGGGTATTAAATGTGTGTGTGCACGACTGACCAAAACCACACCACCCTGGGCTAACCTTAAGGCCAAACAGTCCTATGGGGACTCCTCTAGAGCTCCCTCATATTTGCTCCACCTACTAAGTGCTAGAGGTTAGAACCAACATGTGGAACTTCAAGATAAGCAAAGAAGAGTTTTAAAAATTCTGATGGTGAGGATTCCTTTACTAGTCTTCTAGTAATAGTCAACAAGAAAGTCTTATGACTATATCCTAGGCTTCTAAAGAAGAAACTAGACCTCAACTAAAAGTGAGGTCAACACCAATTAGTAGATTCCCGAGGCGAGAGGCCCATGTTACTGATCAACGGATGATAGTTAAAGAAGTATTACATGACATGAAGTATTAAATGACCATACTCATTTTAAAAATAGCTATATGGCTAGTGACTCTGACTAGTTCCAAGAAAAATTTGTAATAAAATTTGGTGAAAACAAGATACATTTTTAATGAAATAAAATTTGCACATCTAAGTTCCCTACTTAAATTTTGAATTTTACAAAGTCAAATTAAATAAAATGCTTGCATATGTGTTATTTAAAGTCTACTTAATAATGAACTACTATTGTTCTTGTTCATTTTGAATTTCAGCACGCTGATATTTTCTTATCTTTTGTAGGAGAATGTCAAGATAGAAGCTGATTTTCTCTTTCAATGCCGGCTTGAATCTAGCAATAGATAAGGAGAAAGTGGCATAGGGTGGCATCATAAATTTTGACCTAGATTATGGACAAGTCAGTGTGGATTACAAAGGCCTCCTGATGATATAGTCAGTTGCACAGAGCTAAAATGATTAAAGTCAGTGCTGAGAATCAACAAAAAACAGGAGTCATCGTCAAAGTGAAGGAATTTAAAAAAAGATCCAGATACAAAGAACTCGATACAAAGGGTCAATCACCTACAATCCTTGATTACGACACCAGCAGGGGACTTGGTCAGTGCTTCATTGGATAGAGTCTCAGATGCACCAATAAGGCACACACAACGCAGAAATGATAACCGCTATAAATACCAAGCTTTAGATTGACTGGGGAGGAGGCATGCCAAGGAGGCAGCCATGGAGCTTACTCTAATTTCTGAGAAGGATACTCCCGACGAGATTTTGGGAGAGACTTCAATCAGTGCACCAGTTATAGAGGATGAGACAAAGATCACTGTAGAGCCTCCACTATTGAAGATACCCAAAAAACTTTATGCAGGATATCCAACATATAACGCAGACATACCAAGGAAGACATCATTGCCAGGAGCATTCACGGAGCGCCCAGAGTGTATTGTTCTCCACTTGGAGTGTTACAAAACTTTTGAAGAAGATAGGGTAGCCTCGATGATGTTCAAAAGCATGAAGGATCCAGATGTAGAGCCAAACATACTGTGGTTTGTCGAGCCACAAAAGCCATGGATTGTTTCAATATATGAGCTAGAAGAGCAACCTTAATAGTTGCAGATGATTCCCAGGTCTGAGTTGAAGAAGATACACAAGGTCTAGAAGTAAGAATTCTAGCATTACGAGGAAAACCAAGGAAAGTTTTTTAATATCCTGGAAGGACTCAAGTTGCACACCAAGGTATTTTCTGAAAGTGATGAAAAGAAGATTCTTGACTGTGTTTTTGATTTAAGGGATAGAGGCTGAGCCAGACTGTTGAAGAAGAAGATGTGTTCAGAGCCACAAAATTCGGTGCAAATAAAGGGCAGGATAACCATCCAGTATTGTTACAACTTGGCAAAAGATTGAGTGTGACAGATGTTCTTGCTATCTCTTGGGTTGGATGTGAGTCCCTGTGCTTTCTTTCCCAATGTGGCATCTCTCTGATTAGCTCTTGAGTTGGATGTGAGTCTCTGTGATTTCCTTCTGAATTTGGTCTTTTCATCACCTCTTGGGTTGGATGTGAGTCCCTGAGCTTTCCTTCCTAATGTGATAGACATTCTTGTTACCGCATGGATTGGATGTGAGTTCATGAGCTTTCCTTTCAAATGTAGCAAAATCTGCTAAATCAGCTCTTGAGTCGGATGTGAGTCCCTGAGCTTTCCTTCCAAATGTGACATTCTCAACACTTCAAGATAAATGTAAGTCCCCCTTACATGGAGCAAGGCATCCTATTCTCATCTCTCCACACTTTGGTTACCTCTTGGGTTATATGTGAGTCCCTGTGCTTTCCTTCCCAATGTAGCATTCCTTTCCTTCACCAGTCCTTGAGTTGGATGTGAGTCTCTGTGCATTCTATCTCAACATGCTCTTCTCACTTTTCTAAATTTGAAACTTTACAGGGGCACAAAATTTAATTCATAAAATCTAATTCAAAATTGAAATTTATTCTCAAAATCTAAATTCATAAAACATCCCTTCATAAAATTAAATGTACTAAGATCACGACACAAATTTAGAAATTACTTCAAGTTTAATTTTCACCTTCTAAATTCCTACGGAAAGTTCAAGAATCTTCAGTTTTGATTGAAGCTTCACCTGATACTCCCCATCGGAAGCTTTCTTTTCCCTTTCTCTGTTTTGTTCTGAGTGTTATTTGTTGACCTCATTTTTGTGAGGTCTAGTTTCTTCTCTAGAAGCTTGGGATCTAGCCATAGGGCTTTCCTGTTGATTATCTTAGAGGATTAGAGATGAAACCAACCCCATAGAAAGATTAGCCACTTCTCTACTCTTTTTGGACTTTCACATGTGTGGTTTTGACCTTTAGCACTTAGAAGGTTGTAACCAACACGAGAAAGTTCAAATTGAGTCCCTATAGAACTTTTTAGCCTTAGGGGCACCCTCTTTGATCTTGGGTGACTAGAGCTTGGTCTTGTGCACACACACACACACACCTGAATCACATACCCTTGACTCACCCCCTTGCTCCTTTTGGAAGCTCATATAGGTGGACCCAAGCCCTTAACCTTTGGCTAAAATGGTTAGGACCAACATATGAAGGCGAACCCTATATCCACCTAAAATCCCCATTTTACCCAAAATTCACAAAATTTTTCAAAGTCTCCAAATTTATTTCAAACTTCATCTAAACTAATCCTAACTATCCCATTTCCTTATTTTCACCAAAAATTCCCCAAATCACCCAAAATTGTCAAAATTACCAAAATATCCCCAGAATACCAAAATTTGCCAAAACTCTAATTTCACCCAATTTGATCCCAAAAATCATTTTAAACTTCCCTAAATTACCCAATTTCCTTAAATTTGACAAATATTACAAAATTTACCAACTTTTACCAAAATACCAAATTTGCCCGCAAATCTCCAAATTCCTCAAATCAACTCCAATTTCCACCAAATTCACTTTAATCTCACCCAATTTCAAACCTAAATCATTTAGAAACATGTCAAATCCAATCTACATCAATTTGAATTCTAATTTAACCAATATCCAAATCATAAATTCAATTTTGAGCCAAAATCCCCAATTTGACCTTACCCCTAAATTCCACCAAATTGGATTCCTAACTTATTCAATTCCACCAATTTGAAATCCTAAACTCTTAATGAACTCCCCTAGGACAATTTGGACCCTCAATTGGTAGAAATTCAAGCTCAAACCTAGCCGAAATCCAACCCATATCATAACCCCTAAATTTACCCCAAAATCCAAATTTCACCAAATTGAACTTCATGACACCCCAATTTCAACCAAATTGATATTCAAACTACTCATGATAATTTTCTAAACCATTTGAACTTCAATTGGCACAAATACAAACCCTAGCCAAGTCTAATCCCAATTCCAAGTCCAAATCATGATTTTGAACCCAAACCTCAAATTCACCTCGAACCACTTGGCTAGCCCAACCTTGCCCACCACAGCCATCTTATGGACTCTAAGACTCAACCTAGATCCACCTAGCCCAACCTAGTTGAGCCATGGACCAAGGGTCCCTTAACTTGTAGGATTTCTTCCCAAAATTGGCTAAACCAAAGAGATATTTTCTCCAACCTTCTCAAGCCCCCAAACTATCACCATTAAACTTCCTTGGCCTCCCTGACTCAGCTAGCCCCTAACCCAGTCATAATTAGCCAACCTAGTCACTGAAGAACCCAAAACTGAGAGCCTCCCCTAACCTTTGAACCCCAAATTGAGCCCATCCTATGTGGCTAACCATGATTGATCATTGACGCAACTTATCACTCCACCTAAGCTTATTGTCACTAGTCAATCAAAGCTTGAGGCCTCCCCATTGGTCTCAGCTATAAATCTCCCCCTCACATCCAATTATGGAAGAAGGACAAATTGCTTGGGGAGACTCTGTTAAAATCACTCCAGAGCTTCTCTTAACCTCACTGAGTTCAATCACACTATCCTCAGCCACCCATTCCAACTGTCCAGGTCCAGTTTCATCTTTGAAATCTAAGACAATTTTATGTCAATCCATAAACCTCCACAATTCTTCAAATTGAATTGCATTTGAGCTTTCCCAGAGCATAAGGAGGAGTTCGCAAGAAAAAGCCTCATCCTTTGAGCCTTGATACACATAAAATATATAGTATTTTTATACACATTTTTATACCAATTTTTGAGATATTGCACTTTAATGAAAGGTATTTGTATGTTTTTCTTTTAGGTACAATAAAATGGATGAAAAATGCTAAATAAAAATGAAAAAATGATCTAATTTGGAGCGAAATGAAGAAAGGTGCAAAAATGAACTTGGGCGCCTAAGTGCTTAGGTCTGATGCCTAAGCACCAAAGGCTCACGCTTAACCGTTAGGTACCCCGTGCTTAAGCACCAAAAGTAGTTCTTTGATGATTAATTAAATTTAAATAAATTTTTGAAGAGGTGTTTGAAGTAACCCTTAGTAAAAACCTGGGAAATATCCCATGGACACAAAAATTCATTCAATTGGCTTTTGATGAGGCAACTTCTAGAAGATTCATTGAATCGGGACACATTTTAAAGGGACACCAAGGCACCTTTTAGATTTTTATTAAAGAAGACTTTGATCATCAAGCTAGAGGCCAGGCACCCATCAAATTTTATAGCCATCATTCATCCAAGTTGTCGTCGTCGTCGCCATCGCCGGCCACTTTCTTTTATTTTATTTTGAGTGTTTAGTTTCTATTGTGAGTGAAGGAAGAGAATTCAAAGGAACTTTAAGACATTTGGTGAAGAGGATTTGAGATAAGTGCTCAACTTTGTGACTACACTTGATTTTAATTTAAATTTCTTATTTGTGTGCATGATTTCTACTTTTAAACTCATGTGTGGTTGTGTTTTCTTTATAGATTATGAGTAGTTTTCTTTATCTTTTTCTATAAAATGATAAGTGATTAAGTGTTGAAATGAAGTTGTGTGAAGTATTAGGCTTCAATGTTGGAAGAAGTTATGATGATTTGAAACCTTGCACTTTATTTACTTCTTGATTTGCCCATATAAGATATTAATACCCGTTGTAAGAACATGTAAGATTCAAGATGGTATTTCCTCAATCAACAAATGGTTTAGAATCACATATTGATTTCATGGATGATAATGTAGTTCATGAGATTGAGTGTAAATAAATAGGGAAATAAACTTTTCAAGGGTGTAGAATTAGAGAACTTTAGAATGACAAGCTAAAGCACCCAATTTGATTTATAGTTTTAGCTTTTGATACGAGATGTTAGCCCCTATGTGGAGGGAGAAGAGGGAACTTTAGAGTGAGAGCTAGTATGTTCCATGCCTAGCAGTCTTCAAGGCTATTCAAACTATAAATTAGCCAATGTTCTTTATAGCACTCTAGTAAGGGTAAATAATATTATTTCTCCTATTTGGCACACATTTAGAATACTTTCACAAAAAAAATTCTCTAGTTATTACTGATTCATGATAAGGAAAAAGATATTTTACTTATAATGCCCTCATCTTGCAAATATTTAGTTAAGTTAATTAGTTGCTTACTTTATTATCATAAACCAAAAAATACAAAAAGAATCAAATTTTCATTCCAATTTTAGCATTTTAAGTTTAAGTAACAATATTTTGCTAAGTAGATTTTTATCATCTAAAATTTCTAATCTTTCTAGTTCTCTAAAGTGCATATTGTTAATCTCCCTATGGGTTCGTTATTCGGGGCTTAAACAAAAAGTCATATATTACTTGATAATGATACATATACTTGCTTAGTATCCCATATTTAAATATTATAAATGTATTCTTATTTATTTCATGGTGGAAATCTTACATAGATTTCTCTTTGGATCAAGTTTTTGACTTTGTTGTAAATTAAGATTAACTTTTAAGGAATTTAAACATATAATCGCATACAACACATTTTACATCTATATTGAAAGTTGGGATCAAGTTTTTGGCACTGTTGCCGGAGAGGTTAAAAAAATAAGAGTTGAATTGCGAAATTTGCAAAAAAATTTCAAAAAGAATTTTTAAGAAAGCAAAATTTCTATTTTTATAAAGTCTTATTTAAACTTTAAGATTTCTTGTAGGAATATTGTAGTGTTGTTTTTATATAAAGTTCTTGTTTGTGTGTTTTTATTTTCATTTCATTTTATTTCATTTTATATGTGTTTTATAGTAATGTATGTGTATTTCAGGTTCCACAAGACTTATGCCTTACAATTCTAAATTAAAAAGAACTATTAGAAAAATTAAGAAATTAAAAATTATTGAAAATTTTTAAAAAATGGCAGACCAAAATAAACAAAATGTTGAAGGGTTTAGACCTTTAAGAGATTATGCAAACCCTATGGTGGATAAACTTCATTGTAGTATTCAAAAACCTGTTGTAGTGGCTAATTAATTTGAATTTAGACTTGTTATTATCCAAATGGTATCAAATAATCAGTTTGGGGGGAGCACCAACTGAAGATCCAAATTTACATCTTATCAATTTTCTAAAATTGTGTGCTACATTTAAATATGATGGTGTATCAAATGATGTTATAAGACTTAGATTATTTTCTTTCTCACTGAGGAATAAAGCTATGATATGGTTACATTCATTATCACCTGGATCTATCAGAACTTGGAGTGATTTAACACAGAAATTCCTTGCTAAATATTTTCTACTATCAAAAACTGCAAAGCTTAGAAATAATATTACATCTCTTTGTCAGTTTGAAGGGGAATCTATTTATGAAGTATGAGAATAATTTAAAGAGCTCCTATAAAAGTTTCCACACCATGCTATATCAGATTGGTTAATAATTCAAACATTTTATAATAGATTAGTTGGATCTCTTAGATCTATTATCGATGTCGTTGTTGGTGGTTCATTGATGTTAAAACCATTTCATGATGCTTATGCTTTAATTGAAGAAATAACTACAAATAATTTTCAATGGCCTTATAAAAGGGTAAATCTTAAGAAAGTAGCCAATATTAATGAAATTGATGCTTTTGTCATGCTAGCAAATCAAATTGCAGCAATTTCAAGGAAGTTAGACCAATTTGGAATGAATTTTTCTCAACTAATTTCCATGATTGAAGAGAATTCATTAGGCCAAATGCAAGATTCTCAAGCATCATAGAATCTTTGAAAGCAAAAAACAAGAAGCAGAATTACCCATACTCAAACTATTATAACCCAGGTTAGAAGAACCATCCTAACTTTAACTGGAATAATACTTCGGGTGGTAGTAATTTGCCATGGGGGAACAATCAAGTGAATCCATTGGGAAATTGGAAAAACCAAGGGAATAATAATTATAGACCTACGTATCCTCCCGGTATTAACAGTAATCCACAATTTAAGAATAAGACGTTGTCTATAATAGAAGTGGTGTACAAATGGAAAATCAACTACAAAGTCAAGAATCTACGATTAGAAATATTGAGAATCATCTCGGACAAATAGCAAACTCATTAAGTAATAGATCCCAAGGAACACTTCCTAGTAATACAAAAGTAAATCCAAAATACCAAAATAAATAGCAATTAAAAGTCATTCAACTCAGAAGGGGAGGATAATTGGATGGAAGAGTTTAAAAAGAGACTGAAGTAGAGAGAGAAGAGATTGAAGATATAAAAGAGGATGCTCTGAAAGGTTTAGAGAGATCTATTTCTTTACTTAAAGTTGATTTAGAAAAAACATCACCTACATTTTCTTAGAGGCTTTGATAACAAAAGTTGGATAAACAATTTTGAAAATTTATGGAAATTTTTAGGAAGCTTACGATTAATATTCCATTTGCTGAAGGTTTAGAACAAATGCCAAGCTATGTAATGTTTATGAAGGATATTCTTAACATGAAAAGGAAATTTTAAGATAATGAAGTAGTTGCACTTGGTGAGGAGTGCAGTATTATAATTCATAAAAAGCTTCCTGAAAAGCTTAAAGATCCTGGTAGCTTTACAATTCCATGTGAAATAGGAGACAGATTTTATGGAAAGCTTTATGTGATTTAGGAGCAAGCATCAATCTTATGCCATTATCAATATTTAAAAGATTGGTATTAGGAGAACTAACCCCTACCACTGTAACTCTGCAGCTAGTAGATCGTTCAATAACATATCCTAAGGGAGTTATAGAAGATGTCCTAGTGAAAGTGGATCAATTTATCTTTCCTATTGATTTCATTGTGCTAAGCATATGGAGGAAGATAAAGAGATACTTATCATTTTAGGGAGACCTTTCCTAGCCACAGAAGGAGTATGGAGGAAGATAAACAGATACCTATCATTTTGGGGAGACCTTTCCTAGCCACTGAAAGAGTAATGATAGATGTGCAGAAAGAAGAATTAACTATGCACGTCAATGATCAAACAGTTACATTTAATATTTCTAAATTAATAAAATATCCTGAAAAAAGAAAAGATGATGAATGTTATAGAATTGATGTTATAAGATATTTAAGTGAATGTCATTTCAAAGCAACTTATGAAGAGAAATCTGAATTAAAAGAGTTGGAACATGATTAAGAAGAGGAATTAGATCAATACAAAGATTTATATAAGGAAGATTTAAATTATGTTTGAGAAATTTTTGAAGTTTTGGACACGACAGAAAAAGATACATCTTTTTTTCCATCAATTGAAAACCCTCATGATCTTGAGTTGAAGTTGCTTCCTAAACATTTGTAGTATGTTTTTTTAGGTGATTCCTCAACATTACCTGTTATAATTTCCTCAAAATTAACTATAGAAGAAGAAGAGAGTTTAATGAAAACTTTAAAGAGTTATAAGAAAGCCTTTGGATAGACAATTACTAATTTCAAAAAGTTCTTAAGCTTTGTGAAGAAACAAATTTAGTTCTTATTTGGGAAAATGTCAATATGTGGTAGCAAGGGGAATAGTTTTGGGACATCAAATTTTAGAAAATGTTATGAAAGTAGACCCTACAAAAATTCAAGTAATCACTAATTTACCTCACCCAACAAGTGTGAAGAAAATTAGGAGTTTTTTAGGACATGTTGGGTTCTACAGGAGATATATTATAACTTTTCAAAAATTGCTAAGCATCTATGTCATTTATTTGAAAAAGATGCAATTTTTAATTTTGATAAAGAGTGGCTAAGAGATTTTGAATTATTAAAAGAAAAATTAGTCACTAAATCAGTTATTATTTCACCAGATTGAGAAAAATATTTTGAATTGATGTGTGATCCTAGTGATTATGCTATTGGAGCAGTTTTAAGAGAAAAACATGATAATATTTTCAACGTTTTCTACTATGCTAATAGAACTCTTATTGAAGCTCAAAATAATTATACCACAACTGAGAAAGAGTTATTAGCAGTAGTATATGCTTTTGATAAATTTAGATCATACCTAATTGGAACTAAATGTAGAGTGTATACAAATCATTCAGATATTAAGTATTTAATGAAAAAGAAGGATGCAAAACCAAGATTGATAAGATGGGTTCTTCTTTTGCAAGAATTTGACTTTGAAATGGTAGATAGAAAGGGAGTTGAGAATCAAATTGCTGATCATTTGTCTGAGTTTTGAAAAGGAGATTAATCAACATTTTCTAGATGAAAATTTGTTCAATGTTAATGAGTGGTATGTTCCATGGTATGCCGACATTATGAATTTCATTGTTAGTGATATTATACCCTATGAAATGGCATACCAATAGAAGAGGAAATTTTTATCTAAAGCTAAGGCTTATTTTTGAGATGACCCATTTTTATATAAACAAGGAAATGATCTAATTATTCGAAGATGTGTGCCTTTAGAAGAAACATATGAATTTATCCAAAAATGTCATAATTCTAATTTTGAGGGACATTTTGGTATTGATAAAACAACATACAAAATTTTACAATCTAAATTTTATTGGCCTACAATCTTTAGAGATGCTAATGTAAATATCAAAACTTGTGATCAATGTCAACGAGTAGGCAATATTTTTAGGAGGAATGAGATACCCCACAATTATATGTTAGAAGTTGAGATATGTGATGTTTGGGGATTAAATTCCATGGAACCATTTATACCATCATTCAGAAATTTATATATATTGTTAATAGTAAACTAGGTATCTAAATGGATAGAAGTTATTGTTTTACCTCAATGTGATGCTCATATTGTTGCAAAGTTTTTAAGAATGAATATATTTTACAGATTTGGGTTACGTAGAGTAATCATAACTTTTGTAGGAAGTCATTTCAGAAATACAATAATAGAGAAATTATTAAGGAAATATCATATAAATTATAGAATTGTTACTTCTTATCATCCTCAGACAAGTGGTTTGACTGAATTATCCAATCGTAAACTCAAAATAATATTGGAAAAATCTATAAATCCAACCAAAATAGATTGGTTAGCTAAACTTGACTATACTTTGTGGGCTTATAGGACTGCATACAGAACTCATATAGGAGTGTCCCCACACAGACTAATATTTGGGAAAGCATGTCACTTACCAGTTGAACTTGAGCATAAAGCATATTGGACACTTAAATAGTTTAATTACGATTTAAAGGATGCTAGTGAGAAAAGGTTATTACAATTAAATGAGCTTGAAGAGATAAGGAATGAATCTTTTGAAAGTGCTAAGATTTATAAAGAAAAGATGAAGTTGTGGCATGATCGAAGGATTCTTACTAAAATTTTTATCTAAAGCAACAAGTTTTGCTTTACAATGTAAGGTTAAGTTTATTTCTAGGAAAACTTAAGTCCATGTGGATGGGCCCATTTGTTGTGATGAAAGTTTATCCCTATGGAGCTGTGGATGTCAAAGATCCTAAAACTGATAAAATATTTAAAGTGAATGGTCCCAGGCTGAAATCCTACTTTTTAGGTGACCAACTTAAATTAAATGATTTTTTTATGTTGGGTTAACCACAATAAGCACTGGTTAAGTTGACCTGACAACGTTAAACCAAACTTTTTGTGGGAGACAACCCATAATTATCAGTGTGTTTATTTTTATTGTTGTGATGTTGTGTGTGATTTAGAAAATTTTGATTATATTTTTTATTTTATATTAAGTTAGTGATTATTCTAAAACCTTTAAAGATGACTTAGACATGTTAGAATGAGTATAGGGACGTTAAGTTGACCTGTGCAAAATTAAGTACTGGCGCTTAAGCGCCAAGATCCGGCGCTTAAGCGTGGCAGTTAAAAAATATGTGTTAAATTTGATTTCTAGAAGTTTTAACAGAGGATTGGTTATCTTGGACATGGGAGACAGTTCTAGGATGTGCCTAGAAGTCATAGGAAGAGTTTGGAACCTATAAATAGAAGGGTTATGTAAGGTTTTTTACTACAATTCAATTTTAACCCTAAATCCTAAGTGAAAAAGGGTGATTTTTTGAAAGATGTCATCTTGGGAGAGTGACTTGAAGAAGAAGGAGGAGGCAATGGGAAAGAAGTTTATTAGTCAGAGTGCGCAAGAGTTATATAATAGTTTCCTCACTGTTAGTATCGAAGGAATAATGAATAATATCATTAAGATTGAGGTTAACATGGTTTCAATTGAAGCAAAAGATATGGAAGTTAACGTGCATCTGGATCATATGGGATGACAACTTAAGATGCAGTTTAGCCACACCAATTTTATAGAAGAAGAGAACAAGGCTATGTATCTAAAGAACAAGTGGATTGAAGAAGATTCAACTAGAGTTATTAATCATCGTCTGTTCTTTCAGATATACCTTCTAAATGCTGAAGGAGAGACTAATGAAAGGCCATAATTCGTTCCATCTACTAGGGAATGGAATTAAGTTTGTGATTTAAAGTTTATGTATTTAATGTTTGTTTAATGTTAAGTGTTTAGTGTTTGTTTAATGTTAATTTTTTTTAGTGTGTTTTAATGTTATGGTTGTCTAGTGTTTATGTTAGGAATCTTCTCTTTGAGACTATTTGGATGGATAATCTATTATTTGAAAACATTTGTAACTGTTCGTGAATGAATATAAGTTTTTGCTTGTGTGAAATTCCATGTTATTGTGTATTGAATCAAATTATTTAAGATTGGTGAATCTTGAGTAAGAGGAGTGTTAAGAGGGAAGGAAATAGTATCTAAAGTGTTTTGAGGCCATTTAGGGTTGGTTGACTTAGGCTGATGTGCATTTTACTTAAATCAAAAAAATCAAAATTTGTGCATTGGCGCCAAAGCGCCAAGACCCACGCTTAAACGATGCCTAAATCAAGAGACATGTGCCTAAGCGTTGAACAATTTGCGCTTAAGCTCCAGTTCGTGAATGATTTTATGTGAAAATTTGGTCTAAAGAACTACATTAATGCACCTTCGCTTCGCCTTCTTCCTTGGGTTTTCACAATTTTGGAGCAAGGGCTTACCATACTTTGAAGATTTTTTGGAGAATTGGAACAAAAATTGTTATATTTGATATCCTTAAGGTAAGAGCTTCACTCTATGCAAAATTTTTTTATTTCACCATGTATTTTGAGCACATTTATGAGATACCCAAAAATCGCTATTTCTGGTGAAAATTTGCAAAAAAAATTAATGAAAAATGCATGGATTTGTTTGTTTAAGCTTTTAGGAGTTTAAATTAGTGAGTTGGAGTTGAATTTGGAATTTATTTTGAATTTTATACATTTTTTTAGAAATGGCACCAAGAATGATGAGGAGTAAGGGGAAGGGTCCATTCGATTCAAACAAATTTGTCAGCTCGAGAGCTCATGATCGATACAGTGATGCACTGCAGCCAAGAAAGTTGATTCCTGAGTGATGTTTTAAAAGTTTGAGAGGGGGAGTTTGATTGTTCGTCGCAAGTGGGAGCAGTTCTATCATTTTTCTATCATCATAGTGATTTCTGCTGTGTGGGAGTTCTATGTAAATCTCCCTGAAGCTGATGAAGGAGTCATGGTGAGGGGGAAGATAATACCTTTTCCTTTTGAGGTAATTAATCAGTTATATCATTTTCCTCCAGTACTTTGTGTTTTTATTCAAACTATTATCTTACTATGGAGGAGCTAAATGAGATTATTTCATCTTTGACTGCTGGTAGAAGCCTTTAGAAGATCACAAATGAAAGAAGAGTGAACTTTTCTGCTTCAAATTTGGATGCAACTGCAAAGGCATGACATTATTTTATTTCTGCTCATCTGCTACCTACAAATCATTTGAGTGAAGTGACTCAAGATCGATCAACCTTGAACTATTGCATTCAACTATTTAAGCCTATTGATATTGAAGCTTTGATTCATGGAATTATTACCAGTTTGTTGTTGTTGCTACTACTGCAGTTTGGGATTTTCATCCTTGATCTTTTCCTTATGCAAGCAGACTGGAGTTAGATTTGACAGCTGGGAGGAGATCTTACAGCCATTGAAACCCATTACTAATGTGAATATGAAGTCTTATTCACATCACTCTATTTTTGGGTGGAGAGGAGGATTCTCTAGTAGTTCTGCTGCTTCGACTTCACGAGCTTCTACTTTACATGCTTCTACATCATGAGCTTTTACTTCACATGGTTCTACATCACGAGGGCATACTTCTGGATCTGATTCTCAGTCTTAGTTATTATAGAGGATTTTGAATAATTTCATTTATACCAATGAAATGGTATCAAACTTAAAACATTTTTCTGAGCATATGGATGGGTATATGAAGAGACGTATTGATTATGATGGTGAATTCAACTTAGCTATAGAAAACCTTATGAGAGGTAACTAGGATATTGTATTTCCTCAGTACCCTAGATATCCACCATATGAACCTGCAACTGTTTGACGTTGTGATGATAGTGATGAAGAGGAGAATGAAGATTAGTTTGGATCTTTAGTTTTGTTTTATGTTTTTAGTGTATGTGCTGTTATGAACCGTTGTTAGTGCAGTTGTTATGTACATTCTGTTTTGTTTTTAGTTGTTATCGTTGAGACTGCTATGTTTTGTTTCGTACACCTAGTGTGATGCATTTGTGTTTTTTGATTAGTTATTATGTTTAGTGGTAGTAATTGTGATAATTGTATTGCTTAGTGTATTTAGTTACTCTGTGTTGAACTTAATTATGGATCTTAAGAAGGTTTAGAATCTAGCAAACTTTTAACTTTTATAAGATGCATGTTTAAAATTTTCAATTCACTACCAGCTATTTTTCTTTATGTTGCAGTCATCTATGTTTATTTGCTTTTATGTTATACTCCACTACATAGAAGTTTGATGAATCTCTATATGTTAAGAAAATTAAAATTTGATCAATTTAAAATTTTTACTCTTGTTTTATTTTTATACTTGCATATTTAGGATATGAAAATTACTGCAAGCATGTTATTTTTAGTTTTTATTCCTGTCAATATTTATATGATGCTAAAATATTTTATTTTTATTAAAAAATAAAGTTTGGGAGAGGGATGAAAATTTTTCTCAAGAACTTAAAAAACTTTTTGTTCTCAAACGTATTTCAAATAAATTTGATTTTGATTTGAAAAAAATGATTATGTATATGAAGTTATATTAGGGAAGTAAAAATTTAATATAGAAATGAGTAAGAGAATTTAGTTAAAATTTATAGTAATGACGAAAAACTTAAAATTAAAAATTTTTAGTGTAGAAAATGTTAAATATAGTATAATTATCTTTAGTAGAAAAAATTGCATTTTTAAAAAACTTAGAAGATTTAGATTTTTATTTTCAAAACTTAAGGTTCTTTTATTGAAATTAATTTTTAAAACTATTATTATGTTTTTAAGTGAAGGAAAAATATCAACTCTTTGCTTTAGGAAAGGAAGAGTGGGATTTAAAATCATTAAAGACATATCCAGATAAAGTAATCCTTGCTTGAAAAAAAAAGAAAAAGAAAAAGAAAATAAAAAGAAAAAGAAAAAGAAAAGAAAAGTTGAAAATGGGAGGAGAAGCATGAGGATTAGTGTATAATTAAAAATTGGTTCCACATCTGATCTTTTTAAAGAATAAGAATTAAGAAACTCTTAAGCTTAAAAATATAATATAGTAATTAAAATTATGCTTAGTAAAAATTTTAAGTAGAGAAAATAAAATACCTAAACTCTATTTTTGGAGAATCTACTGTATTTATGAATTAGATAGAAACTCATATTATCATATTTCTTAACATTAAAAATTTCTAAACTCTAAGTTGGTCTCATTTACTAATTTTTTTTCTAAATTGGACTATTCAAAATTTTGGTAACTCCTAAAGAAACTCATATACATCATCTACTTATGTTGGTTTTTAAATATTGAAAGGTCACTTGAGAAAAAATAACATTTTAAGTTTGGGGGATTTTGATACACCTAAAATATATAGTGTTATTATACACATTTTTGTACCTATTTTTGAGATACTGCACTTTAATGAAAGGTACTTATGTGTGTTTTTCAGGTACAATCAAATGAATGAAAAAGGCTAAAAGGAGTGAAAAAGGGTCAAATTTGGAGTGAAAATGAAGAAAGGTGCAAATATGAACTGGGGTGCCAAAGCGCCGAGGTCTGACACCTAAGCGCCAGAGGCTCGCACCTAAGCGCTAGATACCCCACGCTTAAGTGCCAGAAATAATTATTTGATGATTCATTGAATTTAGACAAATTTTTTAAGATGAGTTTGAAGCAACCCTTGATAAAAATGTGGGACATATTCCATGGACATGAAAATTCATTCAATTGGCTTTTCAGGAGGCAACTTCTAGAAGATTCATTGAATGAAGACACATTTTGAAGGGACACCAAGACACCTTTTAGAATTTATTAAAGAATACTTAGATCATCAAGCCAGAGGCTAGCCACCCATCAAATTTTACAACCATCATCCATCCAAGTCGCCACTGTCGACCACTTTCTTTTATTTTATTTTGAGTGCTTAGTTTGTATTGCGAGTGAAGGAGGAGAATTCAAAGGAACTTCAAGACATTTGGTGGAGAGTATTTGATATGAGTGTTCATCTTTCTGACTATACTTGATTTTAATTTAGATTTCTTGTTTCTGTGTATGATTTTTTACTTTTAAACTCATGTGTAGTTGTATTTTCTCCATGAATTCTGAGTAGTTTCCTTTATCTTTTTCCTTAAAAAGATAAGTGATTAAGTGTTGAAAGGAAGTTGTGAGAAGTATTAGGCTTCAATGTTGGAAGAAGTTGTGATGATTTGAAACCTTGCACTTCATTTATTTCTTGATTTGGCCAATTAAGATGTTAATACCTGTTGTGAGAACATGTAAGATCCAAGATTGTATTGTCTCAATCAACAAATGGTTTAGAATCACATATTGATTTCATGGATGAGAATGTAGTTCATGAGATTGAGTGTAAATAAAAAGGGAAATAAACTTTTAAAGGGTGTATAATTAGAGGACTTTAGAGTTACAGACTAAAACCCCCAAATCGATTTATAGTTTTAGGTTTTGATACGAGATGGTAGCCCATAGATGGAGGGAGAAGTGGGAACTCTAGAGTGAGAGCTAGTATTTTCCTTACCTAAACAGTCTTCAAGACTATTCAAACTATAGATTAACTAACGTTCTTTATAGCATCTCTAGTAACGGTAAAGAATATTATTGCTCCTATTTGGCACAACACATTTACAATACTTTTACAACAGAATTTTTCTACTTATTATTAATTCATGATAAGGAAAAAGATATTTTACTTATAATGCCTTCATCTTGTAATATTTAGTTAAGTTAATTAGTTGCTTATTTTATTTTCATAAACCACAAATTACAAAAAGAATCGAATTTGCATTCCTATTTTAGCATCTTAAGTTTAAGTAAGAATATTTTGTTTAGTAGATTTTTGTCATCTAAAATTTCTAAACTTTCTAGTTTTCTAAGTGCATATTGCTAATCTCTTTGTGGGTTCGATATTCGGGGCTTAATCAAAAAGTCATATATTACTTGATAACGATATGTATACTTGCATAGTATCCCATATTTAAATATTATAATTGTATTCTTATTTATTCCATAGTGAAAAACTTACCTAGCTTTTTTTTTTATCGAGTTTTTGACTTTGTTGCAAATTAAGTATAACTATTAAGGAAATTAAGCATATAATCACATAGATCACATTTTACATCTATATAAAAAGTCAATTTCAAGCCCTCTGCACTAGACCTAGACCAAGGTCACACCACCTATAGATTGAACTCATACCTAGACCTTATATCAGAGCAAGGTGACTCTTCGAGCACGTTTGTGGGACTCCAAGAAAGCTTCAACAATCACCCTATTGAGGTCTTACCCCTTGGGCAAAGTTATAACTCAAAAATCCCTTATTTTTTTCTTGACTTCATCAATTATGAGGTAGATGTATATTTTATACACATGTGACCATATAGATAGATTAGCCTGGCATAGATGAAGGAGCAGGAACAAACCCCATGTGTTTTAGTTAAGTATAGAGTGAGATTTTAGGTCTAGAAGTTGGACATTTCTTAAGTTGAGTTTGATGGGGATGATGAGCGAATGCCGCCCATTTTACATTGTATTGAATGAATGCTCTAGATGAAGCTGAGCGAGAATATGAGGTGGTAAAGGCGGGACCCGTGGCTGTTGACTTGGAAGGCATCATCTAGTGGTAGAACGACACTGAGAGTTTTGGAGCTGCCGAGGATGAGTTGGCGCCATGTGGATAAGTAGAAAAATAGGGCAGTTTTGATTTTAATAAATTCAAGAACTTTAAAAAATCATAACTTGATGTATTAAAATTAGTAACTACATCACTAAGGGTAGCCACTATAAACACATAAATTTATATTATCAACATAGAAGAGCACGGTTTCGGGTATTCTTATATTTTTCTTGCAGGTATAACAGGTAAGACACATGGAGCAAAGCAGAGTTAAAATGTAGCAAAAAGGGGCTGAATGGATCATATTAGAACTAATAATCTTGGCTCCTAGGCACCAGACTGGGCTTCAAGGTGCTTAATCCATGCACTTTGGTGCCAACTATTATATCCTAGGTGCCAGAACTAGCGCAACAACCCGAGAGGCCGGTGCATAGGTGCCAACTTATGGGTGTTGAGGCGTGAACATATTTTTGCACTTGCTCCACCACGACTTAGCGAGTTATGTAGTGGTTTTAAGTAGTTCAAAATGAGATTTGAAGAAGAGAAAGCATTATAAAGTAAGAGGAGAAATAGAATGAAGCCAAGGAGTTTTAGGAAGATCTAAGGTTTGTTAATTTCCACTTTTCTTGTGAGATTGGTGAAGGGTTTAGTGAGAAATATGTAAGGGAAGCATTATAGCATTGCTGGGATGATTTGGAGTCATTGTTGGAGGAACTTTTCAACTTTTTTCAATGGGGAAAAGCTAAGTATCATTTTTCCATTTTTTTTAGAATTTTTGTAAACACATATTTAGTATATTTGTTTGGTTAAATGATGATGATTTCTATTATGATTTTCATGCTTTGTAGAAGATTTCTTTTGCTTTTCTCTCATAATGAATAGGTAGGAAATTAGGCTGTGATGATTGATTTAAAATTGGATTCCAACACAAATGTGATGATCTTTCCCTCTATTCTTCATTTACTTCTTGTACTGGTCATATAAATTGTTAAAATTTGTTATGAACCCATAATAACTCAGAAGCTCTATGACATGAACAACTACGGAAATCACATTGAACTAGTGGGTGAAGGAGTAGTTGATAGTGAAATGCAAATAGATAGGGATAAAGGTTCTGATGGGTATAACTTGGGGGTTTCTAGGCTGACAGATAAAAATACTTATCGAGTTAAACCAAACTTTTTTACACACTCAGAAGAGGGTAAAAAAGATATATTGTCGCTAGTGATATTAATAATTCTTGGTTTTTGATCCTACAATCCACTTAGGCAATGACAAAAGAAAGATAGCTTTCATATCTTGAAATTCACCAAACTAATTGATGTAGTTAGGTTTGGCTTTAGACTTAGTGTTGTAGTTTAGGAATAATTGTGAGAAAAACTATTTTATTTTGCATTCCAAACTAAGATCTTAGCGTAGTAAACTAAAACTTTTTCCCAAGGACACGTTACCTCCTTCCCTGTAGGATCAACAATCCAGACTAAAAAGAGCCCTATATTTCTGAAATGATACGTATACTTACGTGTAAAACCCAGTGAGTAATATTACCTAATTTTAAGAACTCAATTAATTTGCAAGGGAGCGGATCAAGTTTCTGGCGTCATTACCAGGACTACATGATTGTGATAATTGCTAGGACATATCACTTCAGCCTCACTGGCAAAAAAACCTGTTGTCTCTTCCATACGATGGATCTCCGAGTTGATCGACTCTCGCTCAAATGCCATCTGATCACCTTTCAAAGAGAGTGACGTCACCACCAACAACCTCCAAAGAGTCAAAAATAGGAATAAAATTTATTGTAAAAAAAGAAATAAAAAAGAATTAAAAAATATAAAATGATAAGGTCATAGAAATCAAAATGATAGGTCTTCACAAACACATAAAAAATCACACTTCTGTCAAGGAGTTGATCCACTTCAGACCAAAGAAAAAATGAGGAACTCCCACTAGGCGCTAAAGGAAATTCCCAGCTCTCCTAGCTTGAGAAGAATTAGTGGCACCATCACCTGTAAGCAATACACTTCTAGAAGCCCTCTGAGTGTCGCCACTAACCACTCAGATTGGATGTCTTGATTTGTTGCAGGAGGAACACATAGACTCTTCCCGGTCATCCAACGCACAAGGGGAATATCGTCCGATGAATCATCCTCATCATCGTGTCCACCCGAAGATCACTTTTTAGTGGTTATCTGCTTTATTCTCATTTTTTTCACAGGTTGATGCGCTCGGGCCATTTTTCTCATTCGTCGGTCGAACTAGCGAGAGCACGACGACCCTCAGAAGGATCATATGAAGGATGGATCTTCTCGACAGTTGACAACAACTTTATATATGCTTAAAATTATAAGTATTTAATACTGCTGCTAAAAGAATTAATTCATCAGCAACTGCACCAAAAACTTAATAACAGTTATAGATTCGATAAAGTTGTATGTATAAAATTTTCAATAATTGTAAAGTCACACTTATCAATGCAAGTATATGTATCGCTTAAGTATTATAGAGCTCTGATGGAGTCTTAGATATTGATCCTACAAGGAGTAATATTAGAACTACTGACCAGAGGAAAATATGTTGAGATTGTCATACCTATTTTATATTATTTTTTAGTATATTGCACTTTAAAGAAAGGTATTTTTGATGTTTTTTTTCAGGAATGATGAAATAGGGTCATTGGAGCAAAAAGATGCAAAAAAAGTGCGAATTTGGTGTGAAAATGGCCAAAATGTAAAGAATTGAACTAGGGCGCCGACGGCGCCATCGACCCCGCTGACGGTGAGATTTTCCTGAGACTCTAGAATTAATTCATTAAGAAGGTCTGCCGACGGCGCCCTCGAGGCCGCCGACGGCGAGCTCNCAAAAGTCCGCTGACGGCGCCCTCGAGGCCGCCGACGGCGGGCTCCACTGTTATGTCCAACTAGGCTTTGGATGAGGATAAATTTTAAAGGGATGCTTAGGTAACTCTTGGGAAAGCTCATCCACAACTTTAAAAGAAGATTTTGGCCAAAAATTGGGAGAGCCTGGAGAGTCTAGAGAGGTTCTAAGAGGAGGGAGGCTCAAAATTGAAGTGTGAAAAAAGTGTAGAGAGTTTAAATTGTGAGGAATTCTTTGAAAGATTGTAAGAGTGGAGGGAAAGTGAGAGATTTCTTCATCATTGCCGCTTCGAAGAGGAATTCTGTGTGTTGTAAAGAAAGGAAGAGATTCAGAGGAACTTTAAGGAGTTTTCTTGGGGAGAAATTAGAGATAAGTTTATTTATTTTTGTAGTTTGTATGACTTTGCTTTTATATATGAATTTTGAGTTTTGTTGGGTTTTCCCCATGAGATATGAGTAGTTTTCTCTTTCTTTCTCCTTGTCTTGTGATTTGTGAAATGGTGATTTGAATTGGTGGAGTCATGAAAATGTTAAAAAAATTGTGATGAT
>JXCR01090314.1:15073-30342 GCA_002079205.1 Phalaenopsis hybrid cultivar
TATTTGGAGTATATGAAGTGAGAACTAAAAGATCTTTTTTGATGTAATTGACTATGGCAAGAACAGAGACAAAGAGTGGAAAAGACAAAAACCAAAATGAATTTTATTCAATCATACAACAGCCGATTATATTATGATCTTTATATAGAGTAATAGATACCAAGAACAATAATGCTGACAAAAGTTAGTTACAACAGATAGCAAGAGGGAATCAACTGTACAAGACCTTTGGTGATTTAATAATAATGATGACCATAATATCTGTCATTTAATAATTTGTTAAATCTTTGTAAAGATGATTCAATTTGAAAACCAACTATAAAGAATGATGATCATGTTCATTGAACTAGCATGAAATACTTGTTTTTGGAGGAGACCTAGACATGAACAAACGTAGAAGATGCGGTGCAAGATCAAGAACTTGAGATTACAGTCTAGTGTTTGTGTTTTAAAAGTGTACTGAGGACTTAAGAATGATGAAGACATCTGAAAAGAACCTTTTTTTGGTTCTAAAAATGATCTAAATTTATGCTCCTCTATTATTCTAAATGCATGTATGAGAAAAAATAAGAATATTTAGTTTAGATTTTATAAATAATTTTATCTATATGTATTTTATAATTTTGCTTGAAATTGGTTTGGTAACATGATGAAAAGCCTAAGTTTTATTCAAATATTTTCATAATTTGTGGAACTCATTTTAAATCCTTAAAACCCATGCTAATTCTCTATTTATTAAACTTCATGAGGCAAATATANATAATATTTAAAATTTAAATTTTTTTATATTTACAACCCGTCATCCAAGCATTCAATTACTTTAGATTTATCTAAGTTTGAAAAGATATACTTAACTTTTTAATATGTTAACAAGAGATGTAATTTATTCATGTGATATAAAAAATTAAGTGTTATAAAATACATAGAAATATTTAGTTATTAGATATGTAATGCATAAGAATTATGTAGTATATAAGTCCCAAAAATTTGATGTGATATTTTCAGAAATATTATCTATTTTTATATTGAACTCCTAAATTTAAAATTTTATACTTATGTCACTCAAAATTTTCATAGCAAATCAAAAATAATATTATTTTAATTTTTAAGAAATGATTCATTTTCAATGCAATATAATATTATATATATAATCTCCTAGCAAGCAATTTCTTAATTAGAGAATTAGGGTCAGTTTGGGTTAGTTGTGACTTAATAAAAAATGTTGTGAATTTGATGAAAAATAATATGATCTTCAAAAATAATATGAAGATGGTTCTGCCGGAAAATATGGGCAATTGATACGCCTATAACAAATCTTCATCATTCAGTATGAATCTCGATGTATTACACGGATCTCGAAACAATCTATCGAGCAAGAAATATTAAAATTACTATTAATAGTCATTTGGAGCTCCAATTTTAGTATACAAACTTATACTAAAACTACTAGTTCGACGAGACAGTCCCAATAATACTAAAATTGATAAATTTCAAGTCAAATCAAGCTTAGATCAAACCATTAAATCTTGTTTGGAAGTGTTTCAGACACATTTGGAAGGTCAAACAAATGACAAATCTCAAGAGCTTATGGTCAAATCGAGTGTCTCGACAAGAAGAATTAAACGAGCCCAAGATCGCCCAATTTGAACATCATTAAAGCACTCACATATCCATCAAACATTGTATCATCGAGGGAGGACATTTGAGACATCCGATCAAAGTGATTTATATTCATGTAGTAAGTGTACATTGAATTCTATAAATAAAACATTACCCCTCTCATGAGAGGGGAGGAGGAGAGCTTAAAGTTCAAGGAAAAGTTTGAAGCTTTGAGAATGAAATGAACTCCTGCATTACTCATATCGGCGTTGACCACCGTCTGCCGTTATTGATCATCATCGACTACAGTCGACCACAACCGACCGTCGTCGACCACCACCTGTCGGTTGTTGTCGATTTCAATCAGTCGCCACCCGCTTCTTGCAACAAGTTCCTCCGCATGTCGACGTTGTAATTCGGTAGACTTTGTAACTATTTCTCACTTATGGAACAAAGAGGTCTTTGTAATCATCAACTTATAGTAGTTTTTTATAACTGAGTCAATTCTATGGTTTTTTCCTTCCTGAGTTTTCCATGTAAAAACATATGATGTCACTACTCATTGTTTTTTCTCATCTGAGTGTGTGTTGAATATTCGTGCAACTTTAAGATGATGATCTATCACTCTACCGCAGCGAATTTTCTTGCACGCATCACGTATGATTTATAGATGTCATTTTTGATGTTTGGCATGATTTGAGTTAAATTTTACTCTAATCCCTCTCAATCAGTCCCTAAGTTGTTAATGGAAACAAAGTATTTCAGCGGTGAGATTCGACGTTCGACGAACTTCTAAGAGAGGTTTTACGTAATATTAAAATTTTTTAGTGCTGTGTATATAAATCCCCCTCTTTTAATTCTCTTGTTGAACATTGTCTTCCTTTNTCCAGGATAAAATATTCTCTAATTTTCAAAAAAATGGGCGCATGGAAGATTTCTTTCCATATAAAATTAATATCAAGGATAGAGATATTACTTTCTTAATTTCAATGACTGAAATAAACGTTTTATAAAGAGCCTTGTTNCATGGTTTTTTCCTTCCTGAGTTTTCCATGTAAAAACATATGATGTCTCTACTCATTGTTTTTTCTCATCTGAGTGTGTGTTGAATATTCGTGCAACTCTAAGATGATGATCTATCACTCTACCGCAGCGAATTTTCTTGCACGCATCACGTATGATTTATAGATGTCATTTTTTATGTTTGGCATGATTTGAGTTAAATTTTACTCTAATCCCTCTCAATCAGTCCCTAAGTTGTTAATGGAAACAAAGTATTTCAGCGGTGAGATTCGATGTTCGACGAACTACTAAGAGAGGTTTTACGTAATATTAAAATTTTTTAGTGCTGTGTATATAAATCCCCCTCTTTGAATTCTCTTGTTGAACATTGTCTTCCTTTCAATACTCCCAAGAATGTTCACTAATTAAATTTTGAATGCATAAAAAAAAGGCATTTCAAGGCAATGTTAGATTATAGAAATNGCTCTTAAGAATGTTCACTAATTAAATTTTGAATGCATAAAAAAAAGGCATTTCAAGGCAATGTTAGATTATAGAAATAAGAATACTCGACAATGCATAATTATTTTTTGATGTCTCATTAGTTTCTCCTAATTGATATTTAATCCACAAAGTATCCAAAAATGTTGTAATTAGTTTGATATTGTTCATTAATTTTATATATGAACTATTTTTTTCTGTCTTGAAGAACAAAATGATTTATTCTTTTAAAGCAAGTAATTTTCTTAACATTATTCCATGATTAAAATGATTTTTTTTCTTGCAAGAAGTGAGTTTAAAACTTTTTTTATTTTGAAATTCTAGCACATACATACATAGACTTTTTTTTGCAAGTGTTATAACTGTTTTTACAAAAAATCACACACACAGACACACAAACACATTTTGTGCCACCAGTCATGGTCTGTTGGCAGAACAACCTCTTTAAAGGTCGTAAGTGTCCTTAGGAAACGGGTTCAAATCTCTCTTTAGCCAGTTTGTTGATAGTGAGGGCTGTCCTCGAATGCACATGAGAGTGGCTAGGAGCTCGTATAATAACCTCCGAACATTCTTTATATATATATATATGTATATATATATCATAGGACCTAAATGATTTGGATATTGTTAAAGAATTTACTTGATTAGGCACAACTCAAAGTTTAATTTTAGCAAAATTATTGTTGAACTGGATTCTTGAAAAGTCAATGATATCAAAATAATTCAATCTAAGGTCAAATGAGCTCATGTCTAGCACTTGAAGTGAGCATTATTGCTAAATGATCTATATTTTTTACATTTTTATAATCAAATAAGTGGCTCAAAATAGAGAAATCCAAGGAGCTCAAATCATTTAATACTAAAGTCATCAACGTAGAAATAGAAAAAGAATGATTTATGATTAAAAAAAAATTAATATACACCATCCAATAGATTTTATATAGATTTTGGTTAAAATCATCATAATATTACCTTTAAAATAGTATAAATAAGCCCCCATTTTTCATATGAAGATGATTGAAACCCAAAAAAAAATCTTTAAATTTAAAAAATCTAACGTTCAAAGTTGATGATCATTGCTAGTAACTATCATAATTTTATTTTCATCATTTGAACAGCTTTACTCAACTGTAATCATCAGTTGTAAATTACTAATCACCGTCATCTATTTATCATAACTCTTGAAAATCTCATCTACAACTACAAGAGATAACACTAAAACTTAGTGCATTGNTTCTTTAAATTTAAAAAATCTAACGTTCAAAGTTGATGATCATTACTAGTAACTATCATAATTTTATTTTCATCATTTGAACAACTTTACTCAACTGTAATCATCAGTTGTAATTTACTAATCACCATCATCTATTTATCATAACTCTTGAAAATCTCATCTACAACTACAAGAGATAACACTAAAACTTAGTGCATTGTCATCCCATCTTTTTATTTTAAAGCAAGCATATCTTATTAACTTAGTAAGCACAGTGGACTAAGCCTGATTATTTATTTATTGGTATTTCACATGAAAATCCTAGCACCTCTTATGTAACTCTTTTTTTGTGTTTGTGTATGCAAGGTCTCCATATAGATCTAAGATATTAATATTAATTTTAGTATCGTGAATATTCTAATACACATACCAGTGTAGCATTGTAAAGACACTTTTGATTTAACATAATAATAAACTTTTGAAGAAAAATTAAATGAAAATAATAAAACATATAAATTAAATAACACAAGCACAAATATTATGTTATGTGATTATATAAAAATCATTTACTTCCACAATTTTTTCCAGGATAAAATATTCTCTAATTTTCAAAAAAATGGGCGCATGGAAGATTTCTTTCCATATAAAATTAATATCAAGGATAGAGATATTACTTTCTTAATTTCAATGACTGAAATAAACGTTTTATAAAGAGCCTTGTTTTCTTAATCATAAATGCAAGAGAGTAACCCCCTATCTAGTCCTAGTTGTTTTCTCTTTTTATCATTTTATTTTATTGTTTCAACTCATTTCGTATTAGTTGTGTCGACCATTCCTAGCATGCTAAACCTCAAGTCCCAAATGTGCTTATATGATATAGAAGTCCTAGATATTTCCTTCTTTGGAGTCAATAAGAGCGACTATCGTCAAGAGGAAGCATTCAACTATTACTTGATTGTGAAGTCTTATCCAATATGGATCCAAAAATCTCTTGTAAATGTCTAATAAATTTCTTCAACATAAGAATCCTATATCTAATATGAAGGACTTCAAGCTCAAATGTAATCACAACATTTCTCCATATTGTATTAGCCAAAATCTAAATATTTTTAATTAAAGTTTTTGGCTCTCTTCCTCCTGATGATAGTTTCTTTTCTTGACTCCGAATAAGCCACGGTCTATAACTCGTGTGTTATACATGTATATTTAGGACTTTGAGGATTAACATATTAAGATTGATTGACATAACCAATACGAGAAGAGTTGAAACAATAAAATAAAAACATTAAAACATATAAGATAATACTCTCTTTCATTTATGATTTTAAAAAAAGGCCCTTTATGAAACTTTTATTTTAATCATTGAAATTAAGAAAGTAATATCTCAAATTTTAACATTAATTTTGTATAAAAAGAAAGCTTTCATTTGCCCGTCTATTTTGAAACTTAGAGAATATTGAATCATTGAAAAGATTGTGGACGTAAGTGAATTTCATTAAAATGCATAACTAATATTGTGTTTGTGATCTTTAATTTATTTGTTTTATTATCTTCGTTTAATTTTGCTTCAAAACTTTATCATTATGCTAACATCCAAATATCTACTAATTAGGCCTTTACAGATGACTACACTAGTGTGTGAGTGTTAGAATATTCACATAACAACATTAGAGATTGATATCTTAGATTATTTGAAGACCTTGCACATACACAAATAAAAAAAAATGATAACACTTGCTAGAAATTTCATGTAAAATAGCAAAAAAGAAAAAAAATTCAAGTTTAGTTGAGATAAACTAATCCACTATTTTAATTAAGATAATAAAAATTTGTTTACCCTAAAATAATAAAAAAATATATATGAGATTTTGATACACTAAGTATCTGTGTAATCTTTTAATCGTAGATGAGAACATTAAGATTGATAGTAATCAGGTGATAATAATTAGAAATTGACAACATGTGACTACAATTGAGCAAAAATGCTCAAACGATAAAATAAGGTAATGATAGTTATTGGCAATCATCATCAACATTGAACCTTAGTCCTTTAGAATCCCAAGGTTTCTTTTTCTAGTACCAATCATCTTCATATGAAAAATGGGGGAATGTTTATACTTTTAAGAGCAATATTTTGATGATTTTAGCCAAAATCTAAATATAATCCCTTGGATGGTGTATATTAATTATTTTGATCATAAATCATTCTTTTTGTATTTATGTTTTAAAAACCTTAATATTGAATGCCAAATTTATTTTTGTGTACAACCAGTGGCTTCCAGATTTCTTAATTTTATTTTCAGCTCAACTCAAATTTAATTTTACCCTAACAACTCATTTAATGTAACACATGAGGTGATGGTAGATAAATTTTGATTTTTTTAATCTTTAATGAATCAAAATAAACTAATTAACTTTGAAATGAAAATTTAAATTTTGAAGGAATAGAAACATACACAATTAATTAGTTACAATCTCACTCTTTTAAATCAAAACTTAATCTTACCCATTAGTACAATTATAGATTGATATTTTGTGATTATTATAAATATAGACAATATTTTGTATTTGCTCCATTAAAATATTCGAAAAAATCACAAATATTTTTTTTTATCTTTGAGATTTTCCCCTTTAAAATAAATTGTCTTAATTTATTAATAAAATCAACTATTCTATTCCCTGGATACACAATGTTTGTGCTTGCTAAATTTTATAAAATGGTGGTGAGACCTGCATTGATTTATGTCGCAGAAGGTTGGTCTTTAAAAGAGAAGCCTAAGATAAAATCAAGTGTTGTTGAGATGAGAATGCTTAGATGGATAAATGACTTGACAAATGTGAAACGAGTCTTTCTGTGATATGGATGAAAGAGTAGATGTTTTAAATTCTACTTATGTTAAGAAATGCAAAGACATACCTAAAAAGACTTAGGGAATGTTTAGGGCAGCTGCAACTCATTGAATAATTGCTGATAAACTAGGTGCGGTGGCTATTACAAATTTTTATTTTTTTTTTGGAAAAGTCAGACCATTGTCAATAAGCTCCCACCGAATCTAGATAGGTGCGGTGAAAAAACGGTGTTTTATGAGTTTTGAAAACGCTAAAGCTGCCAAAACGCAGTTTACCTAAACACGTCAAGTGCGTTTTCAAAACGTCACCGCATCAAAGAAGCTGCCCCAAACAGACCCTTAGACATAATTTTAAAAAATGAACATAAATTATTAAAATTAAATAAAAATTTGTAGCCAATATCCCTTAGTGGGATAAAGGTTTGTTTTGTANGGGCTATATATAGGATGAGACTTCACATTCATGTAAGAGTTGAATGCTTCCTCTCTTCCTCCTGATGATAGTTTCTTTTCTTGACTCCGAATAAGCCACGGTCTATAACTCGTGTGTTATACATGTATATTTGGGACTTTGAGGATTAAGATATTAAGATTGATTGACATAACCAATACGAGAAGAGTTGAAACAATAAAATAAAAACATTAAAACATATAACATAATACTCTCTTTCATTTATGATTTTAAAAAAAAGGCCCTTTATGAAACTTTTATTTTAATCATTGAAATTAAGAAAGTAATATCTCAAATTTTAACATNATCTCCAAAATTGTTGAACCCAAATCTGTCATTTGGCTCGTACCCAAGGGATAGAGTGCAGAATCCNTTATTATTGTGGTTTTTTATAATTGATGCATGTCTCTATATATTTTCTTATCTTATGGCTCTTCTTACACAATTTTTTATTTTAATCATTGAGTATTAACTCCTAAAGTGCATTCCGGTTGTCTCTATATAATATATCCAAAATACTTAAATTTATCAAAACTNCTATTATTGTGGTTTTTTATAATTGATGCATGTCTCTATATATTATCTTATCTTATGGCACTTCTTACACAATTTTTTTATTTTAATCATTTAGTATTAACTCCTAAAGTGCATTCCGGTTGTCTCTATATAATATATCCAAAATACTTAAATTTATCAAAACTAGATATGTTTATCTTCTAATAATATTAATTGATAGTTTTTAATATAAATATTTGTCATACTAATTTTTTGTTTTTTTATCTCCAAAATTGTTGAACCCAAATCTGTCATTTGGCTCGTACCCAAGGGATAGAGTGCAGAATCCAAGGGAAGGAGAAATAAAATGAGAGAAATAGAGAAATGGTTTCCCCATGGGCAGGGGCCAAAGATGAGTGTTCCCGGGCTCTTAGGCCCATTTTATTCCACACAACCTGAAAGTTACAAGTGAGATGAAGGGAAGAGCTCTCCTTTACATGGGGATTGAGAGAGAGAGAGAGAGAGAGAGCCTAGACACCCCTGATCCTCAATTTATAGAGAGATAAAGAGGGGAAATAATATTACATTTGTGCCTCTACGTTTAGGAGAGTTTTGAGGGATATCGTCGTCCTTTCCCTGTTTAGATTTGTCTCTCTGGATTCGTCAGCATCAGGTGACCGACCCAAGCGGTAGGCCCAAGCGATCGACCCTTGTTGGTCGGCCCTCAGTGGTCGGCCTCCAGTGGTCGGCCCTCGGTGGTTAGCCTTTAGTGGTCGGCCCTTGGTGGCTAGTTGTCTGGGTAGGTAAGGTCGACCAGGGTGGCTGGCGTAGGTGTTGGCGACGACTTCGGTGACGAATTTCCTTCAGCTTGGCGATGACCTATTTTTGGGTTATGCATAAAGCCTGCTCGATTTTTTTTTACTTCTTGGAGGCGAAGCTACGATAAGAATGAAAAACTCATAAGTACATAAAATATTATTTCATAAACCTCTAGTTCAACTTAGTTTTATAACAACCCTTTTGTTGGCCTTTGATATGTAGATTTTGAGAATATTATTCTCTTGCACATTCCGGAAAAAAGTTTTTATTCTCTCGTTCTAGAGGAGGTTTTGTTTGCTTGTCCTGGAGGAGAGTCTTTGTTTGCTCATCTTTGAGGGGGCTTTGTTCGCTCGTCCCGGAAGAGAGACTTTGTTTGCTTGTCCTAGTGGAGAGGTTTTGTCTCTCGTTTCGAAGGAGAGGCTTTTTTAGCTCGTCCGGGAGGAGAGGTTTTGTTCGCTCATTCCGGTGGAGAGGTTTTGTTTGCTTGTCTCGGAGAAGAGGCCTTGTTGAGATAGATAGTTTTTTGGATTGTTCATCTCGGAGGAGAGACTAAAATGGGAGGATAGAATATANAAGTCTTTGTTTGCTCATCTTTGAGGGGGCTTTGTTCGCTCGTCCCGGAAGAGAGACTTTGTTCGCTTGTCCTAGTGGAGAGGTTTTGTCTCTCGTTTCGAAGGAGAGGCTTTTTTCGCTCGTCCGGGAGGAGAGGTTTTGTTCGCTCATTCCGGTGGAGAGGTTTTGTTTGCTTGTTCCGGAGAAGATGCCTTGTTGAGATAGATAGTTTTTTGGATTGTTCATCTCGGAGGAGAGACTAAAATGGGAGGATAGAATATATTTATTTATTTTCTTTCTTTCTCTCTCTTTTTTTATTTCTTTCTTCATTTAAGAAAAGTAAGCATGGTAAAGAAAAGATACTTATCTTTTTATTCCTCCGTGAAGGACCCTCTTCCTCTTGGTAATTGAGAGACTTCTTCCTTTTCCTTTCTTTCTTTTTTTTTCTTCTTTCTATCTTGTCTTTTCTTTTTTGTCACTCGTCATTTTTTTTTATTATTCCTCTTATTTTCTTCTTCTTTTTCTTTTTTTTTTTCTTTTTATGGTTTATGCTTTCTCCAATTCAGATGGCTCATCTTCTTTTTAGTGACACGCTCCACGCTTACTGCACTTTTTAGGGTATTGAACCCAAATCAGTCATTTGGCTCGTGCCCAGGGATAGAGCGCGAAATCCGAGAGAAGGAGAAAGAGAATGAAAGAAACTGAGAAAGAGTTGCCTCGTAGTGGGGGAGGGGCAAAGAGGGTTGTTCTCAGGCTCTACCCCTTTTATTTCACACACCTTGAAAGTTAAGTGGCAAGAAGGAAAGAGTTCTCTTTTACATGGGGGTTGAGAGAGAGAGTCTAGAGACCCCCCTTTTTACATCTTGGGGTCCTTTATTATAGAGAGAGAAAGAGGGAAAAAATATTACATTTATGCCCCTGCTTTAAGGGGAGTTGTGAGGGGTGTCGTGGTCCTTTGTTTGCTTAAATCTATCTCTCTGGAGCATTCTCACTGCGGGATTCGTCGGCATCAGTTGGCCGACCCAAACGGTCGCCCTCAGTGATCGACCCTCGATGGTCAGCCCTTGGTGGCCAGCTGGTTGGGTATGGCCAGTTGGCTGGGATGGCCGACCAAGGTGGCTGGTGTAACTGTTGGCAATGACTTTTCTTCAGCTCGGCAAGGGCTTATTATTGGGTTATGCAAAAAAATATATATTTTTTTATTATTCTAAATTTACAGGACATTTACAGGAGGATGTACCTTGGTTTATGTTTTTTGTTGATGATATCCTTCTTGTGGATAAGACGAGAGGAAAAACCCAGGAAAAACTTGAATTATGGAGGTCTACATTGGAGTCTAAAGGCCTTCATTTGAGTAGAACTAAAATTGAATACACGGAATGTAATTTTAATAGTGGTAGCTCTAGTGACAAAAGTGTAACTTCGGGTGATCAAATTATTAAAAGGTGTGAATGATTTAGATACCTCGGTTCTGTTGTTTAAAGTGACGGTGATATAGATGGGGATGTTAATAGTAGAATCTAAGTTGGTTGGTTGAAATAGAGGAATGCTTCTGGCCTTTTGTGTGATAAAAAAGTACCGCTTAGACTTGAAGGAAAATTTTATAATATGCTGGTGAGACCTGCAATGCTCTATGACGCTAAATCTTGGCCTTTAAAAGCGATGCATAATACTAAGTTAAGTGTTGCTGAGATGAGAATGATTAGGTGAATGAGTGGCTTTACACTTAGAGACAAAATGCGAAATGAATATATCTCTGATAGGGTTAGTGTAGCTCCAGTGACGGACAAAATTAGAGAGAGTCGTCTTAGATGGTTTGTTCACATTAAACGTCAACCATCTGATGATCCGATTAGGAGAGTAGATGTTTTAGATTCGACTTCTGTTAAGAAAGACAGAGGTAGACCTAGGAAGACTTGGGGTTGTTGTTTAAAAAATTATCTTAATTTATTAAAACTAAATGAAAATATGACACTAATTAGGACGCAATGGAGAAAAAGGATTCATGTAGCCGACCTCACATAGAGTGATTAAGGCTTTGTTGTTGTTGTTGTTGTATTATTTTAAATTTGAATTATTCAGTGGATTACTCATTACTAAAAATTATATAATCTATAAAGTGCATGTGCCAAGCACCTCCTATTTGAGAATAATCATTGTACGCATTTAAATTATGATGTTTTCATCTCCTATATGAGAATAAACATTGCACACTCATTTAAATTATGATTTTTTCATCTACTATTGCAAAATGAACATGATATCATTCTATTTAGCATCATTAAAATTAACATCATGCCAGATTTTAAGAAATTTTATGATCATTTGTGTTATAGACCGCCTCGTCACACTACATGTACTTTAATGAGGTTTGCTAGAGGGTTAAACTTCCAATTTCATAAGCAGTTAATTCATTAGTTTTCATAAAATATGATTAGAAAGCTTTGTCATCATAACACTATGGACACCTACATCATTTAATATAACAATCACACCTAGAAATAAAAGAAACATAGAATTCTATTATATTGTGGGTAAAGCAATATGCATGATCTTTTATCATTTCTTTGCCATTTCATTATATAACATATGCAAGATAAAGAACTGATCCTATGTCACAAAATTATCACAAGTCATGTATATCAACACATTTATGTTTTGTCATAGCATGCTTAATTTGTCAATCATATCTATAAAATGTTTTTTTGAAGGGTCATGATGTTTGCATGAATCATAATTGTGTAATTATTATAGCTATGGTAGAAATTTGAGTATAGAATGGAATATTATTAATGTTTGCACTTAAATTATTATATTATTTTTTATCACACATTCATGTTTTCTTTCACTCAATATTGTAGCAAGAAATAGCGTATAGTCATGTTATGGGGTGTCCGGCCATCCCTTATCATCTGATTTTTATTCATTTTTATCATAATCAAATAGGTTGAATCATAGCCATCATCTTGATGCGTACAAGAAAAAGAGTGTCGTATCATGAGTTATCGGTTTTATTTTTAATAACTTCCTAAAATGGGCTAATGCATCAAATCAGTTGTCTGTCGGTTTGTTATCTCTTAACTTCTCTTATACACTAAATAGAGAACTCACCATTACTGCTCATACATAAACATTATTAAAGATGAACTCGTCTACTTGATCTCTCTCAGTGCATCTTAATATAACTCCTGTGGATAAACCCACAACTTTCCTTTCCAAATACATTGTGACATAGCAATGCAATGATCTGTAAGCCACTGGATTTTGCATCTTTATGACATTGATATTATGTTGGATGATTCATAAGATATGCAATATATAATATTTTATGTCAAATGGCGCATGCAAGCTACAAATACATCAAGGTGTCATAAATTACATTGTTAACATGGGTAAATTTGATAATACTAAAGAGTTATAAGTGCAAATTAAGTAATTTATAAAATTATCAAATTGTACCATCGGTGTCATGTTATGCCCAGTAGTACCACTTGATAAAGATCATGTTTTTATTATTTGAAGATTATGATGGGCTCATCACAAATCTTAAAATCATTCAAGGACACTAAATTTATATGCTCCATGGAGAAAGCAAAATTCCATGTAAAAAATCATAATAAGATTGAGTCATGAATAATATATGAATAAGAAAAATGTTATATTTGACAACATATGATACATGTTATGTGCGATCACGATGAGGGTCATGGCATGGACATAAAAAACACATACAAATCATAACGATCTTGTCATTTAATGGACCCTGAATTCAAATTGCATGCTGGAAGAAATTGAACTTTTTTGTTACGGTATAAGCTTTTCTACCTTGAAAATTTGTTGAATTTCACCAAAAATATCTTCTTTTTTTTCCTCATCTTCTTCTATCTTTTTCCTCACCTTTTCTCTTTTCCTTAGTTCCACATGGTTGGCCGCCTTATAAAAATGAAGACATAATTAAAACTGAAATGAGTTTCTTTTTGTTTTATACAAAAAGCATCTTTATTTATAATTACAATTCTACACTTGAAATTAAAAGCAAGAGGGCATTGAGATAAATTCCACAAATTTTCTTCTTAAAGATTTCATTTGCATCATGCATGTGGAAAATGGGAGGGTAGTTTGCCCATTTAACCAATCAATCATTTTACATCAGTTGCCCCTTTTATCATTTTTCATAAAATCCGAGATTATCATTGTGATTGCTCCGAAGCTACTAAGCTAAATAAATGATTGTTTTGAATGCCATCCAAATGAAAAAATGAGGGTATAAAAGTAACCATTGTAAATACTTATTTAATCACAAAGGGATTAATTAAGCTTTAAATGAATTAATTTGTGTGGTTTAGCTTACATGGTAATTTGATACCATGATGGCATAAAATCATTTTAGATATCTTGCATTATCATCTATGTGCAAAACATAGGTAAAATGATATTTTAGATAAAATGTTGTTTTGGCATTTTGGACATAAAATTCTTTAAACCTTAAAAATGATTTTAAAAATGTATTTAAATATTATAAATCACATATATTTTTTAANGGCATTTTGGAAATAAAATTCTTTAAACCTTAAAAATGATTTTAAAAATGTATTTAAATATTATAAATCACATATATTTTTTAAGGAAGATTTAAATACATACCACTCGATTCTTATATATTTACATATCTGACGCTTAAATTTAGATTTTTACAAACATGCCAACTTATCTATGCATAAGCAATCATTTGAATTACACTAGAAAAATGAAATATATGTATAATAATTCTAAAATCCTTAATATAAAATCCATCACATTATAAATACTAAAAATATTCAATGTTGTATCGTTGATAACTACAGGAGAAATAAAAAAAAAAAGGCAATGTTTTGTAGTATAAGTGTAATTATACCCTTTTTTGTGGAGAAAGGAGAGCTGGAGAAAGGAGAGGCTTNCGTTGTATCGTTGATAACTACAGGAGAAATAAAAAAAAAAGACAATGTTTTGTAGTATAAGTGTAATTATACCCTTTTTTGTGGAGAAAGGAGAGCTGGAGAAAGGAGAGGCTTTAAATTCTCTAAAATATCCACAATATATGTTAAAATAAATAGTTGTGTCCTTACTCCCAGATACGGGTTTGAATTTTTTCTATATATTTCCACAATATAAATTTCTACCTTGTTCGTCACGTGACAATGCCAACATCAGCCACTGGAACACAGGATGCTTTTCTGTGTGACTAATGCTATACATAAAAAAAAAATTTCATGTGTGGATACATTCTAGATCTTGCATTATACAAACATGTAAAATATTTGGTTAAGGCTATCAATTATGATGTTGCACATGATACATTTATTAAATGTAATTCTCATCATAAAATTTTGAATGTAACATGCTGAACGAGTATTTTTTAAAATTTAAAAATATAGCGGTGGACATTTTAATAAGGAATGCAACTGCCTAATTCCTCTTTGAGCATTAAAGAGGGGTTTGCTTTTCAATGCCAGTATTATCTTATCAGAAAATGTCAAAATAATCCCTGATTCTTTGCAGCGAGTCATCTCAGTCATAAAGTCCATAAAATGCAAATTTAGTTCTCGGATTTCTTTTAATATGGGCTTAAATAATCCCCATGCAGGTTATTTTAGCCCAATAGTAAGTCTAGGGACTAATTTAGAACTTTTATGGACTCCGGGATCTTATGTAAACAGTGAGGGGACTATTTTGAAACTTAAAAGTATATCTTATGGTTTAGGCACTTAATGCACGTTAGAAGATGCTACAACAAATTTAATTTAGATTG